>CASHTH010003090.1:0-54309 GCA_030341885.1 Geodia barretti
CTGGGTACCAATGGCCTAATTGTGTACAAAGCAAAGAGGATAAAAAGCAAGAGAGGAGCGTAAAAGGCATTTGGGCGAATGTAGCGGGGGAAGGGCGTCTAAAAACGAGAAAGGTGCTGAAGTCAAGGGGGGACAAGGACCAATAACAAGACAAACGATGTAAGTTGGCAGTGCTGTACTCGCTCTGGCCCAGTACGTCGGATTCGGCTGGGCAGAGTCATTGGCCGAAGCATCCTGCAATTCCCGCGCCCATTTCCCCCCGCCTCATGTTGGGCGAATCACATCCCACCTTGGGGGGCCTTGGTTTAGGAATGACCCACGGATCCGCAATGAGATGTCGCTATCCCCGTCCAAGGCGTGGTAGCCTCCTCCTCCGTCTACGAAATCCGCCTCATAGTGTTCCTCTGCGGCGTTTCCCGCGGCGGACACAAACACAGCGCCACCCGCGACCGCGTCGGCTGCCGCCAATGCTACCGGACCGTCTTCGAAGAAGGATTCTCCATAGTATCCGATGTCGTCGACGATGATATCGGCGCCCTCACCACCAAAGGCATCGTTGGCCAGCCAGAGAATCGCTTCCACGAAGTACAGCGATGAGCCTGCGCTCGAAAATGCCAGCTGGGCGTCGGGGGCCAGGTCGTGGATGATTTCGTGGAGCGCCGTACCCTCGTCGCCAGACCTGATAATGTTCGGGTTGATCTGCACGTTGCTCGGAAGGTCGCCGCGGGCCCGGGCGCTGTTCCAAGAATCCACGCCGTGGGAGATGACGCCTACCCGCGACTCCGCGCGCCAGCCGATGCTGTGACAAGTGGCGTTACCGCCGTCGGCGACGGTGGATGGCGTTCGCTCGGGGTGACGCGACCCTTCCTTCGTTACGCCATAGTCCGGGGGTGTGATCTTCTGCACCGCGTCCAGTGACGCAATCTGGTCCAGGGCCTCGACGGGCGCCCAGGCCTGCAGCTTTTTCCAGTCCGAGTTGACGATCTCGATGCGGCGCCCAGGTCCCTGAGTTGTTGCAGGGTCTCCTCGTCGGTGTTATCCAAGTGGATGTAGACCTGCAGGTTGCCCGAGGAGTCGAACCGCACGGGATCGTCTGCTGTTTCCGTAGATGCGGGATCCTCTGCACTGGATGCGGACTTATCGATCGAGTCCCCGGACTGGCTTCGAGAGGAGACCACGCCGGAAGGTTGCTGAGGGACGGCGGGACTGGCTTTCGGCGCCCTGCCGTTGTTCGATGAACCGCGTGAGCAGCGGGCTGACCTGCAAATCAACCTTGCCATAGGCAGCCGGAGGCTCATCGCCAAGCGCGGTAGTGCCGGCAGCAGCGAACCAGATGAGAAGGAGCAGAAGAAGCGCCGGAATTCTCATTGGGGTGAAGGGGATGGAATGCGAAATCCGTCAGGATTGCGACCCATATCATAGGGCAAGGAGGGCGCGAGGAGAGCATGCCGTCGATGAAGATGCAGTGAAGGTTTTGGCGTAGATGTGGTGAATCTATGGACTTAGAAACAATCTCAAAACTTGCTACGGCCCTCAAACCGTCATTCCCGCGAAAGCGGGAATCCAGTGGCACTTGCTGGTAACTGCTCTATGCCATCAGAGCATGATCGTTTTGAGGCAGTTTCCAAGCACCCGCTCACAGGAATAAGGCCGCGTCTGTAGCCCGGTGATGGCATGAGGAACAGGAGAGGCCGGTCGATGACCTGCTCGATAGGCTCGGCCTCGACACTCCCCGTCGGGGTGCCCGTAGCAAAAGGCGGGGCAAAGGTTCGTTTACCGGCCCATCGCGGGAACTTCCCGTTCGCTACGGTCTGGCGGTTGGGAGTGGAGGCCGGTGGCCGCAGGGTGGCCGAACGCGGTGGACCAGCCCGCCGTGCAGTAGATGGCATCGGGCGGGTCAAGGTCCCAGGTACGATGCTCCGTTTAGTTGGGGACTCAGTCGTTAATGCGGCCCCCGAGTTCTCCGGATGGTACCGGAAGTCGACAGGCTGTGCATCGCCGGGTTGCCTTTGTCGATAGCGTCGATGACCTCGTTGGTGGGCCCGGAGGGACTTGTACCTGCCTCTTCTCCGGGGGGGCCGGTCTCATCGTCTCCCACTGCCCGGTTATGCAGGAGACTTGCGACGAATCGGTCGTCTTTTCACTCCTGCAGATACGCTGCGTCTGTCTTTCCACGGCTGGGCCGCTGTTCGGCGTCGGTGGACTGCTCTCTGGCATGGCTATTCATTCTCGAGGTATCCGCTTCGGCAGTTGCGTACGCTCTGACCAGGATCCTTGGCCCTGCGATTTCCGGGTCCAGCGAGATTCGTTCCTCGTTCTGGCCGGTGGCCCAGCCGCGCCTGAAGATCGACAATTGGAAAGTGAGCGCTTGGGAGCCCACGACCGTCTCCACCACGCGCTTGCGTTCATCCTCGGGAATATCCGGCCAGCCGTCCTGGGCGCGCCTGCGGGCCGCCTCCTTGATCACTGCTATCTGGGTCTCCTCGTCCGCCTCCTGGTCCAGCCGCAGGTCGGCGACCGGCCTCTGCTGACGTTCCAGCTTTTCCGTGTCGGTTTCGTGTCGGTCCATCTTCTTTCTCACGCTGTTGTGGTTGGCCCTCTTCCCTTGCCCCTTGGGCTCATTGGATGCGTACTGTCCGTTCTCCGGGAACCCCAATGCCCCGGTTTCCGTATTCGCCTTGGGTCTATGGCATCCAGCAACTGATACGGGCGCTGTTGCTCATTGCCCCGGCGCCAGTCTCGGTGTTGATACGACTGGAAGCCTGCACTTGCGACTATCTGCTACCGTCGTCACGTCACATTTTCAGGGAAGTCCTGGGGAGGTTTGTAGCCATCTGATCGTTGTCGAGGCTCCCTGAGGGATCCACTCGCCTGTCACTTCTTTCTGGCTCGCGGCTGGCCAGTGATACGGTGATAACATCATGCCGACAAGATGCTGTGCGCTGGGTGGCGCCAGCCTCAATCATAAGGTCGAGTGGGCGCGCTGCCAACTCCGCGGAGATGGTGGACGCGGGCAGTGCCAGCGCTGACTGCGGGGCGTTGGGGCTCGCAGCCGGATTGACGCCTCTGATCTCGCTTGAGTCGTGGGAAATGTGCCAATTCCTTCCGTTCGTCATCTGGGCCTCGACACCCTTTTGCACCGTTCGCGGGCCGACTTTCGACATCAGGTCGGTGTGCCGGCTTGAACGGTTCTCCTCGTGCGTACTGCAGCCTTCGTCCACCAGGCCAAGCACCGGCGCGGTTGCAGGGGTGGCCTTCACTCGGCCCTGGCGCGCTCCCTGCCCACCATTGTCCGATCGCTGGTGGGACCGGCGAGGTGGGTCCCGGTGGCCATAGTCCTCCGGCGGAAGTGCTGCGGGGCGATGTTGTCGCCGGTGGACTCGATACATTCATTGATGGCGACGATGCCGATGCTCCAGTGTATAGGTAGGCCCGCCTGCATTTTCGAACCACCGTCGAAGTTTCTGAATAAACCGGCCCACTCGGGCTGCGACAGTTGTGTGAGCAGAGCAGGTCAAGCCTCAGCTGCTGTGAGAAGCTTGCGGCCAATTCTATCCGGCTACAGCTACCGCCGACGATCTCAAAGGCGATTTCACTTCGTCGAAGCCAAGTTGGTGAATGTTACGTCTTTGGGAGGGGAGGCACTCATGAACCCGTCAGGGCAAATCGAGGTTCCGCAGCCTTGGTGGATTGAAGATTTGTGGAGAATGCTGGCCCGGTTGTACAGGGATTTCGGGTGGGCCAGTCGTTAGATCAAGCTGAACGAATAACTCAATTCAGTTCTGTATGCCAGAAGCTGCTTCTTTGTGGCATTGTTGCGTCTTGGGTTTACCCGTCATCATGAGGTGCCCCCTTCAATCGCACCACAGTCGACGCTGAGCCGCCCGCCCACCGGGGAGCTCACCGCCAGTAATTTTGGGACAATGAATCAGCTTTTAGTGGTCACAACAGGGTGCCCTGAAGTATGCGGTGTACACGTCGGCCACCCAGGAGCCTGGGTCTTTTAGTTGTCGACAAACCCGTTGGTCCTGAGCCTGTCGAAGGGCCGTCCGTTCATGGTTCGACGAGCTCACCACGAACGGAATCGCAGGGTTGCCATAGAAAACTAAAAGACCCTGACCCAGGAGCCATCACCCTGTACTTCGTAGGATAATGAATCACCGCTTTTCCACTCGGGCATTCTCCCCGTGGCACGAACTCTCCTGCCATTGACGTTCGCATCCGAGTAGCCCATTCGTCGGCGCGAGCGGCCTTGGCTCCGCCTCTGGCACCACGCCTAAATGACGCCAGGCCCGGCGCCGTCACTCCCGGCGCCTGGAAATCACACTTCGAGAATGACGGCTCATGATTGCGCCAGAGCCATGCACGAAATGTTACTATACTGTCGAGGTGATTAGATTTGTACGATTGCCATAACAACGACATCCGTAACCTTGCCATTATTGCCCACGTCGACCATGGGAAGACCACCCTAGTCGACGCGCTGCTGAAACAGGGCAAGGTCTTTCATGCGCACCAGCAGGTGGGCTCACTGATCATGGACACCAACCCGCTGGAGCGGGAGCGCGGCATCACCATCCTGGCCAAGAACGCCTCGGTCTCCTACGGCGACGTCAGGATAAACGTCATAGATACGCCGGGCCACGCCGATTTCAGCGGCGAGGTGGAGCGCGTAATGAACATGGCCGACGGGTGCCTGCTGCTGGTCGACGCCGTGGACGGGCCCATGCCCCAGACCACTTACGTGTTGCGACAGGCTCTGCGTCAGGGCGTCAATCCCCTGGTGGTCATCAACAAGATAGACCGCCCCGAGGCCAGGGTGGCGGAAGTCGTAGATATGGTCCAGGACCTTTTTCTGGAAGTGGCTACCACTGCGGAACAGCTCGATTACCCGGTCCTGTACGCCTCTGCCCGGCAGGGTTACGCCACCACGAACCCGGACATCCCGGGATCTGATATGCAGCCCCTCTTCCAAGCGATCCTGGATTCGGTTCCTCCGCCCCCCGGCGATCCGCACGCTCCACTGCAAATGCTGGTTGCCGCTCTGGACTACGACAATTACCTGGAGACAGTCAGACCGTATAGCCGGATACCACGCAAGATCAGCTGCATGACGGGTGGCGCTGCTGGGGCCGCGACGACGCTTCATTCACCACCACAAGGGTGGACGTAGTATTTTCGGTGCACGGATGGGAACGAGTCGAGAGCCGAGCACATGCGAGACATTGGGGCCGCTAACGATAAGGGGACCGGCCGAGAGGCGTGTCACCATTGGCGACACCATCGCCTCGCTCGAAGGCGCGGCGGCGTTGCCGTCCCATTGACATCGGAACCCACGTGTGCGTATGACGTCGGTGTAAAACACCTCTCATGGGACGGAGGGCTCGCACTGCACTTCCCGCAATCTCCACGAACGCTTGATGCGCGAGCTGAGGACCAACGTGAGCCTGCAGGTCGAGGACACTTCCAGTCCCGATGTGTTCGTGGTGGCCGACGGGTGGGGAGCTGCACCTGTCCATCCTGGTCGCGACCTGCGGCGTCGAACAGGATGAATGTCAGTGTCCCGTCCCCGCCGTCAACAGGGGGATTGACGAAGATACACGAGCCCTACGAGATCTGAACATCACCAACCATGAAGACTATCTGGGTCCGCTTACGGAGTACCTGTCCGCGCACATGGCTCAGAATCGGAATATGCGGTACAGCGGGGATGGATATGTCCACAGCGACAAGAGAAGTGGACGAGTTGATTGTGCATTCTTTTTCTTCTCACACCGAGGTTTGATCGGATTCACAGCCTCGTTAACCGCTCACCCCGGGCTCGGACGGGGTGGAAAAGCGTCAGTGTACCTTCTCGTCTTACCGGCCGATGGACTCAGCGGGATACGACACATAAAATCCAGCGCAGCGGCGTGCTCGTGCATCGAGAGACGGCGGTGGGCAGGGGTCTAGGGCGGGCGGTGCTCACGCCATGGCCGGGGCGATACCTTCAATCGTTCGGGCGTCAGGGTTTACGAGGGCATGATTGATCACGGCTCCCACCCACGGGAGGGCGACATCGAAATCAACGTCTGCAAGGAAAAGAAACTGACGAATATGCGTTCGTCAACGGCCGACGTGGCCAAACGCCTGAAGGCCACCATAAACATGAGCCTGGAAGAAGCCCTCGCTTTCATCGCCGACGACGAACTGCTGGAGGTCACCCCGGAAAACCTGCGCCTTCGCAAGATGGAGCTCTACGCCCTGGACCGCAAGCGTCATCGCCGGGACGGGTCTAGGCCCCGGGATTAGGAGTGCCCCCTTAGCTGGACTTTGTACAAAAACCGGTAACCACAAACCAGTAACGATAGAATTGGTGCGCCGCCAACTGTGGATGTTGCCCCAGGGTTTTCAATGTGTAGGTGCGGCAGCGACAGTGAAAAAGTGCCAGCCGCGCCCTAGACGGACCACTCACGGCTACGCCACCCACCGGCTCGTCGATGTGATAATCGTCAGCGCAGAAACATATCTCAAGACCCGCTTAAGGCCAAAAACCGTCATTGCCATGAAAGCGGGAAGGAGCCTGCCCAAGGTCACGACAAATGCCTGAACCAAGGCCTTGTACTGCATGCCCCAGTGTTGGCAACCCTTTGCGGTCCCCTTTCGTAGCCAACAGGCTGACCCAGCAGCCTGATGCCTTGCCTGCGATTGATTCCGGTGACCAGATCCAATAACAGTGCGGTAAAGTTTCTGCCGGAACCTCATTCGTTCGCGCGAAGATATTGCCGCCGCACAATCGGGCCTCGGGGGCGAGGGCCATCGCCGCAATGCAGTCATTGCGGGAGAGTGTGGTCCAGCATTCGCTCATAGAACCCAGGGCTGTCGTATGTTTCATTCCATGAGACGTGGCAGCCACTTGGAATGACAGTGAATCGCAAGTTGCCGTGGGCCGACCTCAATTCGGCCACAATTGCCTTGGTGTTATCTATTGGGTAGAGGGCGATATCCCTGACACGTCGTGACGACACCATACCGCCATTTCCCGCAGGTCCGCCACCCTCTCCATGCACCCGCGGGATCTCCGGGCCATCGGCGCACTGTTGCGCGAACACGATTCTCGACAGCCAGGGCCCACACGCCTATGCATCCCGTGCTCAGGCCCGTCAGGTAGATACGTCTGTGGTACGTCAGGTGCTCGGCCCCTGACTGAACCAACTGCAGCAGCAGCCCGGTGAACTCCTGCAATTCGATGTCCGCCGGGGCCTGGGGAGAAACCGCGATGAGCGGCAGACCTTCCGAATTATCTCTACGAACCGCCCATACATATAAACAACAAAAAACCCGTATTATCTACGAACCTCGGTACCCCGTGGTACTTCAATGATTCCAGGTCTTCCCCGGATTCCCCCAACCGTGCAGGAATGGCAGCAGCGGCCAATGGAATTCCGGGGTTTGGCGGTAGCCATCGGGGAGATGCAGAAGCTAGCCCAGCTCGACGACCTGCTGGAGGGCAAGCCGTACCCGGCCAAAGGGGTACAAACGCGGGCGCAGCCACGGGGCCGCTGCCCTGAGGGCCGTGGGGTTCTGAGGCAAGGGCCCGTATCGTGATGATGCTCTACCTGCCGGGAAAGGGCACAGGCCGGGCGTTCCTGTTCCGCTACCAGCACCGGCACCCTGAGCTGAGGGGCGGGTTCTATGTGGCCGACTGGTGCGGCGGGGCATCTATTCGAGCAGGTTGACAATGTTGGCGGCCGCCGAGACCGAGGCGGCCACTATTGTCGCTCCGGCCACCGACGCGGCCACTTTTTCGAGCTTCCGGCAACACCAGACGCTGCAAAACCATTTTCTGCCTGACCGTACAGCGGGGGGCGTTCAGTTTCTCCCAGTAGTCCCGCCCATAGGCTGTTATCCGGTAGCTGCCTGACCCTGACCGCTCAAAGGCACCAATGTCCTCGAGGTAGTGCATTGCATCTAATTCCAACGAGTCAGTACCAAAGCTGGTTGTGATGAAACTGCCCGGTTCCGCGTTCACCTGTTGCGTGAGCAGATTCCGAACCTCATTCTCCAGATCCTTCGGTGTGCCTCTGGCCACTGCCAACCTCCCGACGCGGGATAGAGGCGTTCCCTACCCTTCCACCTATCACCGCCGCAGGAACAGCGTCTACGGTCAACTGTCAGTGGCCACAGGAAAGGGGCGGGAATGTTCCCGCCCCTGTGATTCGCTCGGCCCCTCGACGGTCATAAGCGGCCCACGCAGTAATCCGCCCACTGCTGCATCAGCTCCCGCCTCTGCTCGAGCAGTTCAGACCTCATGTAAGCTTGCGCGACCTGTTCCGATGCTGTAAATTCCGTCGCCTCGCACACCAGCCCACGTGCGCCGGTGACTGACTGCTTCGCGGCCCAGTCCCTGAACGACGACCTGAACCCGTGCGGCACTGCGTCGATTTTCTCCCTGCGGAGCAGTTGGGTCAGACCCATATCGGAAATTGGCGTGCCGGAAGCGCGGGCCAGGGAAGATGCAGCCATCGGGCCCCGTTAGTTCCCACGCATCCCGTAGTATCTCGACAGCGAAAGAGAGAAGTGTATCACCTGTGTGAGAGGGTCTAGGAGAGTCGGGGGGGGGGGGAGATGCATAAGGTAGATACAAATGGAGAAGAGGAGAGGGTGTTCTTCCTACATCGCATCCTGTGTTCCCTCCGTGCCTTCATCCGCTCAGCCGGAATCGTCCACAGGCACACATTCCAATCAATCTCATTCCACTGCGCTTCCCTGACCTCTCCCGACCTGTTGGCGGTTAATACCAGAAACTCGAAGCACAGGCGCATTAGCGGGCGGGCATTGCGGCGGCGGGCTTTCCGCAGGGTAGCGGGGACGTCTCGGTACGGTAACGCCCGGTGATGTTCCTTCAACCGCTTCACGTTCGGCAGCGCCTTGAGAAGGTGTTTCCCTGCGGGATTCTCCGGTGGCCGGTGGCCACGAATGACCGCCCAGTCCATCACGGCCGCTTCCATGCGTTGCCTGACCCTGCTGGCGGTCTCGGGCTTGGCAATCCAGATGGGTTCGAGCACCGCGAGCGTATCGGACGGCGTAATCTCGTCGACAGCCTTCTCCCCCATAAATGGGAAGGCATAGGTTCTGAGGGTTGAGCTCCACTGGGCGGCGTGTTTCGGGTTGCTCCGGGTGGGGCGGTGCAACTCGATCACGCGGGCGGCTGCTTCGGCAAAGGTGGGAACGGAGGGCGTGGGGTGGCGAGCGACATCCTTGGCATGCCTCTTCTCGGCCAGAGGGTCCCGGCCTTCGGAGACAGCAGAGCGGTTGTCAGAGGCCAGAGAACGGGCTTGGGCCAGGCTCACCGTGGGGTAGGATCCCAAGCCGATGTCCCGGCGCTTTTCGTTGATTACGATCCGCTGGACCCAGGACTTGGTGCCCGAGGGAGCGAGGTGAAGGTAGAGGCCGTTTCCATGCCTGCCGGGTTCGGAGAGGGCCTCTATTGAAAGAGCGGTAAGCTTTCCCGTATAGCCTTTATTCCCACACAATGAACGGGACGTAGTGGCATTCTTTACGGGCGGCTTACGGAAAAAATCTCGTCCAATGTATCAGTAGATTAGATACATATGACGGGTCAATGATACTTTATGGGACTTGCTGAAACCTTGTGGTGGCGGAGAGTGGGTTTTCGAACCCGCGATAAAGCTGCGCCCTACTCGATTTCCAGTTCGCGCCCTTCGTCCACTCCGGCACCTCTCCGCGCATTCGGGGCATCAATCATTATAGGTTCGGCCATACACCCCCGCAAGTTTGAAAGCAAATCCTGCCTGTACGCCAGTGATCAAGACGACCGACGCCTTTCAGACCTGGACCGGCAGCGTGAAGCCAGGTAGGGCCGCCTTCCGTTTGCAAAAACGCATGAGGCTGACCGGACCATCGTACTGGTGGCGAATGCCGCGAACGCTGGCTATAATGGCCAACGCAAGAATTCGTACCAAGAATTCGTACTAAATTCGTACTAGGAGATGCTGCACGTATGGCCGATGCCGGCTTTGTCAAAGTGGCCCAGGTAAGTGAAATTGGTTCCGGAGACATGATCTCCGTGGACTTCAGCGGCGACGCCGTATTGGTCGCCAACGTCGACGGAGTCATCCACGCCTGCGATGACATTTGTTCGCACGCCTATGCCTCCCTATCGGAGGGCGACCTGAACGGCGCAGAGGTGGAGTGTCCCCTTCATGGGGCCTGCTTCAACATAACTACCGGCGAGGCCCTTACCCCTCCCGCGGAAGCCCCGATCAAGGTCTTCAGGGTCCAGGTCGAGGGCGACGATATCTACGTCGCATCACCGGGAGAGTAGCCCGTAAGGCTGTCCTGAAAGAGACCGGAACGGAATGTCTCCGGTCTTTTTGTCTTCGGCTACAGAATCAGGTTCCTGCCGGAGGTTCTAGTCCGGTCGGACTACGTGAAAGTTCTCCCATGGCCAGTAGACCAGCAAGAACCTGCCCACGATGTGGTCTTCTGGAACCACTCCCCAGGCGCGAGAGTCGTTGCTGTTGCGCCGGTTGTCTCCGACCACGTAATACTGCTTCTCGCCCAAGGCCAACGGCCCGGCGTTGGACCTGTCGCTTCTCTGGAGATATGGCTCACTGAGCGCGTCGCCGTCTATGTACACCGTACCCGAGCGTACCTCGACCGTTTCGCCTGGCAGACCAACGACCCGCTTCACAAAGTCCTTCGAAGGGTCAATCGGGTAGCGAAACACGATTATCTCGCCGCGGGTCGGCGGGTCGAATGCAAACCTGGGGTCAGCGTTCTCAGCCGCCCAGATGGGAACAATTCGCGATAAACGTTCTACGTCCAGCTTCAGGTAGGAGACGTGGTCGACCACCAGGTACTGGCCACCCTCCAGGGTGGGGGCCATGCTGGAGCCTTCGACTCTGAAGTTCCGGACGGTCCCCTGGAGGATTATCAGGGCCAACAGGGCCAACAGAACGGCTTCGAGTATTTCGCGGGCCAATCGTGGCATCGAGAGTTGTTATCCCCAGGCGCTTCAGTTCTCTTTTACGCAGGTCTTCTCCAAACAGGATAAATCATATCCGCAGCTCGTGTAATGAGGACGGGACGCCTGGTTGGGCCTTTTGAAGCGTGGGCCCGGTACTACAGATCGAGAGCTTGTCCGTTCCTGGCCGACAGGCCCCACAGTTCCTTCTGCCCGGCTTCCGGGGCGTTCATTCTGCCCCTTTCTCCGCCTCCGGCGGCTCTGCTACAATCAGCGCGTTTTCAGGCAGGGAATACAAGCGCCTAATATGTAACGATTTCACTATCTGGGGTTCGGAAATGAGTTGGAAATTTGAACTGTTGACCAAGCCCTTTGGCGGAGTGACCGAGGGGCCAATCTGGGACGGAGAACAGTTGCTGTTCACCCACATCCCGGCAAGTCGCATCATGCGGATAGACCCGAAGACCGACGCGATCACAGTGTGGAGAGAAGGGACGAACCGCACCAACGGCCTCGCCCATGACACGGCGGGCCGGATCTTCGGCTGCTGCTCCGGCGGCAGGGCCATCGTGCGCTTTGATGAGGACGGCACGAACGCCGTGGTCGCGGACAGCATCGAGGGACATCCCCTGAACACTCCGAACGACCTGGCGGTGGACGCCCAGGGGCGCATCTGGTTCACCAACCCCTGGAACGCCGGAAACATCGACGCAACCGAGGTGGAGGTACCCGGCTGGCGCTGCGTGCTGCGTGCCGATCCCCAGCCCGACGGCTCCTACTCGGTAACGCGGGTCGAGAGCGACAGCACATGCCCAACGGCATACTGGTGTCCATAGACGGCAGGACGCTGTATGTGGCGGAGAGCAACAGCGACGATCCGTCCATCGACCGCGAACTGCGGGCCTACCCCATCAACGACGACGGGTCGCTGGGCCCCTACTCCATGCTACACGCCTTCGGGACCGACGGGAGGACCGCCCAGCGCGGCATCGATGGGATGTGCCTGGACCGGGAGGGCAACATCGTGGCCACCGCAGGATGGCCCACAGCGGGACCTGGCCCGCTGATTTACGTCTTCGATCCCAAGGGACGCGTGATTGAGACCCACCCTGTACCCTGCATCCGGCCCACCAACTGCTGCTTCGGCGGACCGGACCGTTCCGTGCTGTATGTTACCTCTGCCGAGGGCCATGTTTCAAGGCGCAGACAGAAATGGAAGGCTGGGCGCTCTTCCCGTAGCGGAGAGTGAATGTTCCGGAGTGAGGAACGTGAGACGGTCCTCTCACTACTCACTCCTCTTCCCGATCTCCTCCGGGAAGGATGCACTGTGGAGGATGCACTGTGAGTTTGCGAAATCTAGGCGGGTTTGGACGCGACCAGATTCGCCAGGGCGGAGGCAGGGGCAACGGAAGCGATCATCTCGATGAGTTGATCGGCTCCACGGAGTTGTTCATCTACCAGACCCCGAACCGCAAGTCGAAAGGATTCGACGTGCTCAAGCTGTTCCTGGAAGCCAACGAGTGCGAGGTGCTGTTCACCACGGACGTGCCGCCGGAACTTCGCAACTACGAGGCATTCCGCATCACACACAAGCGCGGCGAGCCGATCCCAGCACCTGTCCTGCGCCGTTCCCACTCGTGGGCCCACGGCCGCAACTTCCTGCACAGCTTCTTCAAGCCACTGTACCGGTAGGGCAGCCTCTGACCAACTCCTCTCATCATCTCGGCCCTATGAATTTGCTCCGAGTTCATCGGACCCAGTACCGGGGCGCCGCGGCGGGCGTGCGAAGAGCACCAGCACCGTGGCAAGCCCTCCCATTACTGCAAAGGCCATGAAAGCAAGCTGGTAGCTCCCGGTCAGGTCGTAGATGATCCCCGACACCAAGGCACCGATGGCCTGACCGATCGTCGTCAGCGGCTCGGTGACGCCGCGGATAACTCCCAGGGACCGCCTTCCGTAGTAGTCGGCGTAACCCACCGGGGGCACCGATAGCAGCCCACCCACTCCGAAGCCGAACAGCACCGAGTACATGAGTATCTCCGGGGTGGAATCGGCGATGATGAAGAGTGCGGACGACACCCCAACGGTCATCGCCACGCCGGCGAGGACATAGCGTGCCGGAAACTTCTCGGTGATCCACCCCCAGAAGAGGCTGCCCAGCCCCAGGAAGGCGGCGTTCATGCTGATTCCCAAGCCTGCAAAGGCGGCGCTCAATCCCTGGTCCCGCAGGTATGCCGCCAGGTGCGTATTCACGCCCGCCTGCACCAGGAAGACCATGCCGGTGGCGGCGGCGAACATCCACAGTGCTGGCGTCCGCATGGCCTCCCTCAAGGTCCACATGGGCTCCTCGGGGGCTGGAGAGACGGTTGGAGCGGGGCCGAAACCTGCGACGGCGGGCTGACTCTCCCCATCTGCGGCGGCCGGGGCGTCACCATCCGGCCGCAGACCGACGTCCTCAGGCTGCTGCACGATCAAGAGCGAGACGGGGAGCAGGGCTATGGCCCAGACGAGTATCCCCAGAACTATCCAGGCCTCGCGCCAACCGCTGGTCCCGATGATCACCGATGCTATGAGAGGGAAGGCCACCAGTCCGATGGAGTGGGATCCGAAGAGGATTCCGGTGGCCCTGCCCCTCATCCGGACGAACCAACGGGATACAACCACGGACGAACCAATCTGCACCGGGCTGGAGAAGATGACCCGACCGACACCGTAGGCCACATAGAAGGCGATGGGGACGGTGGCCCACGCGAGGGAAATGGTGGACAGGCCCAGAATGAAAATGCTGACGGCCAGCACAAGGCGGGATCCGTAGCGGTCCACCAGCCAGCCGACTCCCGGGGATACGGCGGAGGCTGCCAGGCCTCCGAAGCTGGCGGCGCCGGCGATCAGCGTGCGGCTCCAGCCCAGCTCCTCGGACAGAGGGAATATGAAGACGGCGATGGTGAGGCTGGCGGTGGCGTTGCGCACAACCTGGGTGCTGCACGCCGTGGACAGGATGACCCACCCGTAGAAGAAGGGTGTCCTCGGGGCAAGGCGCTGCCCCAGGTCAATCGCCGCGAGGAGTCTAGTCAGCATCGAGGTAAGCGCAATTCCCACAGGGGATGGTTGCCCGTTCCGGACAATATACAGCCGAGGTCAAGCTGACCCCAGTCGGAAAGCTACCTGCAGGGCAATAGCGTCTTATCTTCGGCACACCGATAGGGCCGACATGGCCAGAAAAAGCCCCGTCATTCCTGCGAAAGCAGGAATCCAGAGGTCAATTGCCAGTGAATCGCGACCTGCCTGCCTCAAGGCCCCTGGATTCCCGCTTTCGCAGGAATGACGGGATTGTGGGGCCTCCAGCAATTAAGACGCGAATTGCCTGTGAGCGACCTGTTGCTGAGAATGCGTCAGACAGGTCAGACTGACTATCCGCGCGGTGCCCAACGGACAGTGACTTATTATGAAATACATCAGGGGCGGGATAGAGACCCGCCCCTACCTTACAAACAATCGACACGGAGGCAGACCAGGTACGCGCTGCGCCGTGCTGCTATTCCAGGTTGAAGCCCTTGTAGCCGTCGGATGCGATCTCTGCGCGCTTGGCCCGCATTACCGGAGCAGTATCAGGAGCCGTGAGAAGGAAACGGGCCTTGCCCGGGATGTTCGCTCCCACAAACCAGTTGTCGGCCTGCGTTCGAAGGATATTCTTGCCCCCTTCGATCATGTGCTGTGTCCACTCATCCTCAGATTGCCGGGTGGGGCGGTGTCTGCTCCGCGTGAATCGCGCTGGTGGCCCGCACGCACTCACTGCACACTCGCTGATCCACTCCACGAGCGGCTCGGCGGCGCGCACAAAGTTGCCCACGGAGGCTGCATTGATGGTGAACAAGTTGGGGAAATCGACGCTCTGGATCCCCATGAAGGTGCGTGGCCCCTCCGCAAACTTCTCCTGGAGGGTGAGGCCATTCTTTCCCTGGATGTGCATCCGGTTGAGGGAGCCGGTAACGGCGTCGTAGCCGGTGGCGTAGATGATTACATCAAACTCGTAGTGGGCATCGGCGGTCTGGATGCCGGTGGGTGTGATGCGCTGGATGGCGCTTTCTTCACGTCGACCAGAAGCACGTTGTCCTGGTTGTAGACCTCGTAGTAGCCGCTCTCGCAGGGCAGCCGCTTGGAGCCGAACATGTGGTCCTTGGGGGCGAGCATCTCGGCCACCATGGGGTCCTTGACCCGCTCTCGGATCTTGTTGCGGAAGAACTCGGCGTAGTCCTCGTTGGCCGGGCCGGGCATCATCACATCGTAGAAGTTGCTCAGCCACTTCTTGAAGCCCGGCTCGCTCCACAGCTTCTCGTATTGCTCTACCCTTTCCTCTTCCGAAACGCTGAATGCGGAGCGGGTGTCGAACTCGTGCATGAACGAACCAGCGGTCTCCAGGCACTTCTCGAATATTTCCGGGTAGCGCGACCTGATTTCCTCCTGCTCTTCCTCGGTGATGGGGCGGTTGCGCAGGGGAGCGCAGTAGTTGGCGGTGCGCTGGAAGACGGTCAGGTGGCCGACCTCCTTTGCGATCTCTGTGATGAGCTGAACGGCAGTCGCCCTGTGCCGACGACGCCGACGCGTTTGCCCGCCAGGTCCATGCCCTCCTTGGGCCAGCGCCCGGTGTGGCACCAGGTTCCCTTGAAGTCGTGAATGCCCTCGAAGTCGGGGACGTAATGGGCGGAGAGTAGTCCGACGGCAGTGATCAGGAACTGGCCGCGCGCTTTGTGGCCATCATCCATCGTCAGTTCCCAGCGGTTCGCTTCCTCGTCATAGATGCAGGATGCGACGCGAGAGTTGAAGCGGATGTGGCGTCGCAGGTCGAACTTGTCGGCCACGTAGTTCAGGTAGCGCTCGTTTTCGGGCTGGCCGGAATACAGCTCCTTCCAATGCCATTCCTTCAACAGGTCTTCCGAGAAGGAGTAGCCGTAGGTGTAGCTCTCGGAGTCGAAGCGGGCGCCGGGGTAGCGGTTCCAGTACCAGGTGCCGCCGATGCCGGAAGCGTCCTCGAAGGACTTGCAGGAGAAGCCCAGTTCCCGGAAGCGGTGCAGGAATAGAGCCGTACCCCGACCCCGCGTCCGATTCTCAGTACCTGAAAAAACCTCTTACTCCTCCTCAACTCCCCGCTCCCCCGAGCTCCATTACCGTCTGCCGTGGCAGTGAAGTCATCGCGCGCGCGATTCCGCTCGTGAGCATCGTCTCGTTCAGGGATATTTCTTCCCTCTACTCTGCGCCGCTGTACCTCTACGTCTATACCAACTAAGTACATTCTCCCGCAGCGCCACTACGATAAAGTCAGGGCAATCGCGTCTTGAATTCAGCAACTCAGCAGGTTGGGTCGGATGAGCCGACATTGCCGGTTTGCAGGGGCTGATTTTTTCGTTTTCCCGGTCATTTCTGGACATTCCGGGCTGGCCGCTGGTTCAAGAGACCCACAGGGATGTCAGTCGGGTTCTGTCTGCCATCCGTTATAAACATAGAACTAATGTTAGAGAAGAGCGCCAGGCTTGGCAAGGAGCAAATGACACCAAAATGAGATTCCAGCCTTCAAGACGCGATTGCCCTGACGACAAAGGTGCTCAACTAGCCGGCGCTAGGTATATGGGCTAGGTTTAGGCGCTAGGTATACAGGGAGGCAGGTGGGGTTGAGCCCATGAGGGTGGCGCCGCCGAATTCGAAGTTGAGGGGCAGGCCGGAGATGTGCTGGCCGTGGACGTGGAGGTCCCGGAAGTAGCGCTCCAGCCCCACGGAGCGGTGGATGGCGTTGGTGCCCGCGGCGTTGAAGAGCTTGTCGGCAACGGCGATGGACTGGCGGATTGCGTGGGTAATAGCGAGCCGGGCTCTCATGGAGAGTTCGGGTAGGTCGTCGCTGCCGCTGACCTGGGAATCCCACATACGGCTGACGGTGTCAAGGACATAGCGGCGGGCGCTGTCGATCATCGCCTCGCACTCGCCGACGACAATCTTGATGTGCTGGCGGTCGCGCAGCAGGGTGGGTGAGTCGGTGGACCCAGAGTCAGTGGCCAGACCGACGAAGGTGTTCATCGCGCCGCGGGCCATGCCCAGGGTGTTGGCTGCGGACAGGGTCCAGCCGAGCACGATGGACGACTGGGGCGGAGAGTAGAGGGGGCCGTCGTAGTGGGACGGCGCGCCGCGGGTGTAGGTGTGATGCTCCGGTACGAATACCTCGGAGTACTCGGCGTCTGCGCTTGCAGTGCCCCTCATGCCCAGGGTGGTCCAGGTGTCCAGCACCTCGCCGCCGGACACGGGCAGCACGACGGTGCGGAATTGGGGGGTGCCGTCGTCGTAGAGGACGGGGCCGTTGTCGTCGATGACCCGGCAGGCTACGAAGATGGCGGTGGAGTGGTCGATGCCGCTGAGGAAGTTCCAGCGTCCCGAGACGATGTAGCCGCCGTCGGCGACCTTCGCCGTGCCCCCGGCGCGGGCCGAGCCGGAACCGAGGACGATGGGAGGGTCTCCGAATATCTCTTTCGCTGCTTCTGGGGAGATTCGGACCACGGCGGAGGAGACGGCGGTGCCATTGAAGACGCACCATCCCACGGACCCGTCGGCCTGGGCGACCTGCTCGCACACATGAAAGGCCGTGATGGGGTCGGTTTCCGGCCCGTCCAGCGCCTTCGGGACATAGAGGCCGAAGAGGTGCTTGCCGGCCATCTTTTGAGCCAGGTCATGGGGGAGTTGCCGCTCGGTATCAATCCTGTCCCTGCTGGCTATTATCTCCGGGACAAAACTCTTTGCCGCCTTGATTAGGCTATCAGCCGGGCTTTCCGACATTCTATCTGCTGGGCTCCCTGACAATATCGCCCTCATTATAGCCGAGTCGGTGTCAACTCCCAACCGCAGCTCCGCCAACTCCCACCGCAGCTCCGCCAACCGCATCCCCGAAGACACGGAAGGAGGCCAAGGCAATCGCGTTTGGCTGGCAGAGCGCTGGGATTCCCGCGAAAGCGGTAATCAGTGGTGGTGCACTCGCAGGACGGAAAGCTACCTTGAGCACCTGAAGACCACCTGAATTGGAGCATCGATGAATTGCGATTGCGGGTTGAATCACCACGCACAAAATGGTAGTCTACCGTGGATTATTGCTGCCCTAATGGAGGTGGAAATACCTATGGCAGACCAGGTTACGACGCAGGATATTGCCCTCATGGCCCACCTGATGCGTAGGGCTGGCTTCGGAGCCCGTTACGACGATGTGGTTGAGCGGGCGAAGAAGGGATACGAAGAAACGGTGGAGGAGTTGCTGAATCCCGAAGACAACTCCAACGGCCTTGATCTCGACCTGACCGAGCGGTGCTTCGTCGAGTGGAGCCACTTCACACGCGCAGTGCCGGAGTACTTTGCGTGGCGGCTGATCAACTCGCGGGCGCAGCTGGAAGAGAAGATGGTGGTGTTCTGGCACAGCATCTTCTGCACGGCAGACAGCAAGGTGCAGTGCTATCCGACGCATTATGATCAGATTGAAATGTTCCGCAAGTACGGAATGGGCAGCTTCCGGGACCTGCTGATAGAGATTTCCAAAGACCCGGCGATGATCTTCTTCCTGGACAACTGCCTGAGTCATAAGGAGTCGATCAACGAGAACTACGGGCGGGAGCTGCTGGAACTGTTCTCCCTGGGCGTTGGCAAGGACGGGGAGTACAACTACACCGAGGATGATGTGAAGGAATGCGCCCGGGCGTTCACCGGGTGGACGATATCCAATCCCGTCCCGGGCCAGCCGTACGGCCGCTACTCGGCCCAGTTCCTCTATGTACCCGAGGACCACGACGACGGCGAGAAGACCTTCCTGGGTGAGACCGGCAGCTTCAACGGTGAGGACATCATCGACATCATCTGCAAGCAGCCCGCGGCCGCACGGTTCATCTCCCGACACCTGTACAGCTACTTCATCGCCGACGAGCCCGGTGTCCCCTCGTGGATGGAGACTCCGCCCCAGGACCTGGAGACAATCCAGATGCTGGAGCAGGAATACTACCGCTCCGGGTACAACATCAAGGCGATGCTGCGGGTGCTTTTCAACTCGGACGCGTTCAGGAACGCCCGCTTCCGCCGGATCAAGAGCCCGGTGGAGACGGTGATCGGTACGCTGCGGATGGTGGGTGAATGGACCCAGCCGAAGCCCGGCTTCGAGTTCATCTTCGACGAGATGAAGTACATGGGTCAGGAGCTCCTGAATCCGCCGTCCGTCGAGGGGTGGCATACCGGCAAGGAGTGGATCGACGGAGGCACGCTGGTGCACCGGATCAACTTCACCGCCGACTTCCTCGGCGACACCAAGTTCCCAGGCATCCAGGACATAGTCGAGAAGCTGGCGGACGCCGGCCCTGCCATCACCCCCGCCGAGATGGTGGACGGGTGCCTGCAGTACCTGGGGCACTATGAACTGTCGGACGAAAGCCGACAGATGCTGATGCGTCGCGCCGCCAAGGACGATGTGGTCCGGACGGACACAGCCGAGTTCCCGCAGGAAGTGGGCGAAATGCTGCAATTCATCGCCTCCACCAAGGAATACCTGTATGCCTAGGTCATTTAGTGGACAAGTGAGGAGCGGGAAGCCGGAGGGATTTGCTGCTCGCTCCTCGGCACTAACCAGTAAACAGAGAGAGAAGGAGACGGCAAACAGTCATGACGACTAACAAGAAAGATCGGGTCCTGGTGGTCCTCCAGATGACAGGCGCCTACGATGCCCTCAACACTGTCATTCCCTACAATGACCCCCATTACACCGACCATCGCCAGACGGTCAGCGTTGACCCCGCCGATGTGCTCCACATCAACGACGAGGTTGGCTTCCATCCGTCGATGTATCCGATCAAGGGCCTTTACGACCAGGGCAAGGTTGCGGTAATCCAGGGAATCGGATACCCAACCCCGAATCGCTCCCACTTCCGCTCCTTGGACATCTGGCACACCGCGGAGCCGACTAAGATAATCACCGAGGGCTGGCTGGGCAAGGCCACCCGAGAGCTCGACCCCAACCGCGACAACGTGCTGACCGCCGTGAACTTCGGTCGTGGCCTCCCCCGCGCCCTCGCCGCCCCCGGTGTCTCCGTCGCCTCCGTCGGCGACTTGAGCTCCTACGGCGTGCTGACCGGCATCGATGGCGAAGACCAGCGCATGGAAGCCCTCGACATCTTCTCCAAGATGTATTCGCCCCTCATCGGCACCGGCCCGGCCAACGACTACCTGTCCCAGACCGGTCTGGACGCGCTCAAGGGTGCCGACATCCTGAACACCGCTCCCGACATCTACACCTCCACGGTGGAATACGGCGGCAGCATGTTCGCGCAATGGTGCAAGAGCATCGCCCAGGTCCACCTGGCCGAGTTCGGCACCCGCATCCTGTACACCGGCGTGAACCCGGGCACCTTTGACACCCACGCCAACCAGAACGCCTCCTTTCCAGGCTGTGGGAAGATGTCACAACCGCCACAGTCGACTTGTACGATGACCTTAAGGAGCACAACGCCGCCGAGGAAGTCGTCATCCTGATGTTCACCGAGTTCGGGCGCCGAGTGCAGGACAACGGCTCCGGCACCGACCACGGCTCGGGCAGTGTGGCCTTCGTCATGGGTGATGGCGTCAAGGGCGGCACCTATGGCACGTACCCGTCTCTGGAACCGTCCAAGCTGGACGAGGGCGACCTTCATTGGAACAGCGACTTCCGCTGCACCTACGCAGAGTTGTTGGACAAGTGGATGGGGCTCGACGACAGGGCCATCCTTGGGGCCAACTACGAACAGGTCGGTTTCATCAAGTATCAAGAGCGGCTGAGGCGTAAGCGGGTCTACCGCGCTGCCTGCTCTTCTGATGGCGCTTCGCAATTCCCGATTCCTTTCCGTCATTCCCGCGAAAGCGGGAATCCATTTTCCTCAGGAGGGGCTAGTGGTTACTCAGATCGCACCGATTACCTTTCAGTACAGCCACACCATCGGCCGGCAGGAAGTTCGCAGCGGCAACGGCTTTTTCATGCCGTTGGCCATTACCCGCGACCCTGAGAACCGGCTCTATGTTCTCAGCCGCGGCTCCGAGACCCCTGCCTTCTTCCCTGCAAGCGTGTAACCGTTTTCACGGTGGACGAGGAGTTCATCGAGAAGACTACGGCCAGAAGCCGCCGGAAGACGCCGATCCTGCCACCGCCCCAACGGCAGCTTCATGTGGCCCACCTCAGTCGCTGGACAGCGAAGGCAACACCTACGTGTCCGACGAGTGGCTGCAGCGGGTCTCGGTCTACAAGCCGGCCAGGGCTGGACTGGAAATGTGGGTACCTGTGGGCTCTGCGAGGCGAGATAACAGCCCGCGGGCCTCGCCTTCGACAAGGACGACAACCTCTACCTGGTGGACAGCTACAACCACAGGTGGCAGGTGTCACCAAGGACGGCAAGTTCCAGTTGCTGGGGCTCCGAGGCAGCGGCCCCGGGAGTTCAGCTATCCGTGGGGCATCGAGATAGACGCAACGGCGACGTTACCGATTGCCGACTGCGCAACGACCGCATCCAGAAGTTCGCTCCGACGCACTTCCTGATGCAGTTCGGCTCCCACGGCAACGGCGACGCGAGTTCAACCGCCCCAACGGCGTGCCGTCGCAGGATGGCATATCTAGTCGCGACTACAAGAACGACCGCCTCGCCTGAGATTCGACGCAAAGAGGAGACTTCCTCACCAAGTGTTGCTCGGCGAGGCCACCCTGTCCACCTGGGGCCGAGAGCGGGTCCTCATCGACCCATCGCCGTCAAGAGGCGTATGGCCGCCAACATGCTTGAAGAGCGGGAGAAGGCCTTCCAGGGCCCATCGCCGTCGAAGTATGACGACGAGGCCGCGTTTTTGTCGGGAAGTCGCCCGCCCAAACGTGTCCAGGTCTTCAAACAAGCAGAGGTCGGTCTACCAGGGCGCCTCCTGTAGGCAGCCTGCCCGAGGTAACTGCCCAAATCAAGGGCCCCGTCCTTCTATAGACGGGGCCTTCTCCTTTTGCGCATCCGAACGAGAGCCGTTTTCGCGTTCAAGGAAAGCCACAACAGCTACCTCTCCATCGCAAACGCCGTGAACGGGCCGGCGGCCTCTGTGTTACAATTGTCGGCTATCTGCGAGGGTTACTGATGCCACCTAAACAATACTCCAGCCACGCCGCCGACAACTATTGAAACAAGACAAGATCTACATCGCCACCATTGATACCAGTGCAGGATCCATGATCGTCGAGCTTTTTCTCTCTCTGCCGAAGCCCCCTGACGGTGAACAACTTCGTCCATTTGGCCCGGGACGGTTTCTACGAAAACAGCCAGTTCCATCGTGTAATCAGGGATTTCATGATCCAGGGTGGCTGTCCCAAGGGAGACGGCACCGGTGGGCCGGGCTATCGCTTCCAGGACGAGCCCATCAAGCGCAAATACGTGCGCGGCACACTTGCAATGGCCAATGCTGGCCCCAACACAAACGGCAGTCAGTTCTTCATCGTCCACGGCGTCGACGTGGGACTGCCTCCCAACTACACTATTTTCGGGATGGTCACCGACGGCGAAGACGTGCTTGACACCCTCGCGAACTCCCCCGTAACCCGCAGCAGCGGCGGCGAGCCCTCGCAGCCCACCGAGCGCTTGGTGATCAACAACATCACCATCGACGAGTCCTAAGCCCGCTCAGTCGATTCAGCGGCGAACACCGAGCGGAGGGTTTCACAAAGACTCTCCGCATTTTCATTGCAGCGGAGATGGGCCTTCGCAGCTCCTCCGAACTGAAGCGGGCCACTGCTGTTAACTGGTGACCATCACTCTGTCGCCGGAACCGCTTGCACGGGCGGGGGTCGGACAGGCCGCGGCCGCGCGGAAACCAGGAAGCACAGCGCGCCAACCATGTTCAGGCCCGCCAGTACCAGGAAGGCAAGGTCATAGCTCCCGCGCTGGTCAAACATCCACCCGGCGAAAGGCGACGCAGTCAACAGCAGCAGATTCATAGGCACCGTGGAAAATCCCAGAATCTTGCCCGACGACGCGTCCAAAATAGCGGGCGCGGATCGCGACAGTCAGCGGGTTTGCGGCCTCCGAATCCGGCACCGAACAGGATTCCAAAGATGTAGAACATCGGCAGGGTATCCGCCACCACCAGCACCAGCACTCCGCCCGCCTGCAGCGACGTGAAGAACGCCAGGGCCACGCGCTTGGACAGCCGGTCTCCGGAGTACCCGCCCACCAGCTGGAAGACCATCGCGACTCCGGTGTAGACCGAGACCACCCAGCCTGCATCCTGGCCGCTGTAGCCCTTGTCCACCATCAGCAGACCGAGGTGGGTCATTATGGCCAGGATGACCATCGAGGTGAATCCGTGGCCAAAGGCGATGAGCCAGAAGGCGGGAGTGCGAAGGGCCTCGCCAGCGGTCATGTCCTGCTGGCGATTTGCGGCCTGGCTTCCGGCGGACCCAGCGGCCGCGGCGGGACGTATCGGCTCCCCATCCGCCACCTCGCCGTAGTCCTTGGGGTCGTTGCGAATCAAGCCGGCCAGCGGCCCTGCAAGTACCAGGATGCCAATACCCATGATGAGCGCCGTGTTCTGCCATCCGATGCGTCCCGGAGCATCGGCCACGGTCCACGCGATGGCGGGCACCAGCAGCAGGGCCCCGAAGCGGCTGACAACGTTGGCCCAGCCAATGGCCGAGGACCGACGCCGGGAAAACCACTTGTTCAGCATGGTCATCAGGGGAATCCAGCTCCCCAGACCCTGGCCCACCGCCATAAAGACATAGGCCACGTAGAACATCCAGAGGCTTTCGACGCGGGAGAAAAAGATCCAGGCCCCGCCCAGGATGATCAGCCCGATAAGGACCATCCACCGGGTGCCCACGCGGTCGACCAAGTATCCTTCGAGGGGGCCGATAAGACCACTTTCGACGCGGGTCAACGTGAGAGCCAAGCCCAGTTGGGCTCTGCTCCAGCCGAAATGCCGCTCCAGCGCAATGGCCCATACAGCCATAGCGATGAATAGCGGGAACGGTAGCTATGACATTACCAGGCCTGTGATGATGACCAGCACCAGCCATAGAAAGACGCCCTGCCTGCTTTGGTCCGCGGGTGTTTGAGAGCGCGATGCGCTGAAAATCCCGAAAATGTCGCTTTCTCTCTTTAATCGCGATTTCTAATCAAGCAGAAAGTATATCATCGAAATTGACGATAGATCAGTCCGCGAACCAGACCATAAATCGTCGATTCAGTCCCCTTGACTCTCTCCCTTTTCACGAATCTCCAGCCAGAGTCTGTAAGCACGGTTCTTCGGAATGTTGAAGCTCGCAGATGCGTCGGCGACCGCTTCGCGGCCCCGAACTCCGCCGGCAATGCGGTCCAGGAGAAAGCGGCGAACATCACTGTCCTCGCTATCAAGGTCGCGCTCAGAGGCTTGGTCCGGGCCCGCCCCCGCTATCACCACCGCGAACTCGCCGCGTGGCGACGCGAAATGCTCCAGCGCCTCGCTTGCAGTGCCACGAAACACCTCCTCGTGCAGCTTGGTCAATTCGCGGCATACTGCCAATGGCCGTTCGCCCAATACGAGCGCTATGTCCTCCAGCGTCGCCCGCACCCGGTGGGGCGCCTCAAACAGGGTCACCGTGAGCGGGTAGGTGGCCGCCTCCCGCAACCGCTCCTGTCGCTCCCGACGACGGCGTGGCAGAAAGCCGAGAAACAGAAAAGCATCGGCTGGAAGTCCCGATACTGCCAGTGCGGTGGTCACCGCCGATGGCCCAGGAACAGACTCGATCCGCACACCGCGCACTGCCGCTTCGGCCACCAGCTCTCTGCCGGGGTCGCTCACGCCAGGCATGCCGGCGTCCGATACCAACGCAACGTCGCCTTCCTCCAGCGCCCGAAAAACTGGCTCAAGTCGCTCCCGCCAGTTGTGCTCGTTGAAGCTGAGCAGCCGCGGACGCGCGCCCAGGTGGTTCAGCAGACGCCTGGTAACCCTGGTGTCCTCGGCGGCCACCAACGCGACCTCGCGAAACACCCGTGCCGCCCTTGGCGACAAGTCTTCAAGGTTGCCGATGGGCGTGCCCACGACGTAAAGGGTGCCGCCCCTGTCATTCCTTGGATTCAATGCCTCTCCCGCCACGCTGACGCGAATGTTCTACTAAGCGCCTACCCTCCCCAGGTGCCCCGGCTCCATGTATTGGCATCAACTTTCGAGCTCTGTGAACAAGCCTTCGGATATCTCTATGATGAGGATAAGGCCGGGAAATTTACTGACAGTTGCCCCTTGCCAAGTCTCATGACACATCTCTACCATCTAATACAGCGGACTCAAACTCCGCGGTCCTGGCATTGCGAACGTCAAGCCGAGTGCACCCATGTCACATGTCCGACCTCCGACATTCGCGTCACTCGGTAGTGGCAGACCTTGGTTCCGATGCGTTCAGGGGCCGGTATTAGCTGCCCATACTGCGCCGGCATCGAAGCTGGAGCTGGGCAATATCCAGAAAACACGTCGCTCTGCTGGTACTGGAGGCCAATGACCGAAGTGGCCGGAAAAATCAAGAATTTTTCCCACCCCGGCCACCCGTCAGTTACAAGAACACTCGGCTCTGACCAGTCTCTCAGCGGGGCATTCCCCCGTGAATACCGGGAGCGGGGCCTGCCCCCAAACCCCACCGAAAATGAGACCAAATGAGACAGAATGAGACACTAAAAGTATTCAGTTTTGGCGCGAGACACTCCGCCTCCCTTGATTTGGCAGCGATTCAGCCACCTCCCGGGCACATTCCCCTCTGCACTCGTCACGCGACGAAAGTCAAAGTCCCTGCGCAGTCAGGTAGGCGTGTGGGGTCGTGCCTCCCGTCGAATTCAATGAGTTCATGCCTGCGATTTCTCTCCCACCGCATCCCTTCCTCATAATGGAAGAAAGAGAATTGAAAGACTCTGTACCAACCCGGATCCCGCCTTGCATCGCGAACCCTATCGTATATCATGCGCGGGTTGGATAATTCCCGACGACTCTTTCTGGAGAGTCTCCGCCCGCTCTTGAGAGGCAATTCACGCTCTCCGCAACGTTGGTCCAGGAGGAACCATGGCTAGACTTACCGGGGGGCACCTTTTCATCCGATGCCTGAAGCAGGAAGGCATCGATACGGTGTTCACCATTGTGGGGGACACCATCCTGCCGCTGGTCGACGCGGCCGAGGACGAGGGATCAGGTTCATAGACAACCCGGCACGAGGCGCGGCCCTGCACATGGCAGACGGCTACGCCCGCATCACCGGAAAGCCGGCAGTGGGCATATTCACCGGTGGGCCCGGTTTCTCCAACGCCATCTCGGCGCTGCCAGCAATCTACACCTCGGAGAGTCCGTGTTGTATTCGTGGCAGGTTGCGCGGAGCTGCCCGAGAAAGGGATGGCAGCCTTCCAGGAGATCGACCAGGTCAGCATGGCCGCCCTGTCACCAAGGTTCATGGCTGATCCACGACAAGACCCGCATCCTCCGAGTACGTGGCGACCGCCTTTCGCACTGCACAACTGGTCGCCCGGGACCCGTGCACCCTCACGCTTCCCATCGACCTGCCAGGATGCCGACATCAGCGAGGACGATCTGCCCCAGTACCTGCCGCAAGAATACCGGCCGATGGGCCGGCCCCAGGGCGACCCTACCCTTATAGAAGAGGCAGCTGCGCTGCTGCGGGGTGCCCGTCGCCCGGTAATCATTGCCGGAACCCCGCCCGGTATTCGTGGCCCCGGAGCAACTGGAAAAGCTGGCCGAAGCCACCGGCATCCCGGTATTCACCGTGGAGCAGGCGCGGGGACTGCTGGACGACGAGCACCCGCTGTGCTTCGGTTACGCCGACGGCGCGCTCAACCCCACGGCCCGTCGCTTCCGGGAGGCCGATGTCGTGCTGCTGCTGTGCAGCGGCTGGACCATCGCTACCGGTACGGCGGCGTCTTTTCCGGCAATGCCAGCCTGATCCAGTGTGACGCGTCAGCTGCAGAGATCGGACGCAACCGGGGAGTGGCCGTGGGGATCCAGGGCGACCTTGGTGCGGTGGTCGATCAGCTCACCTCCGCGTTGTCCTCCCCGCAGCGTCCAGCGAGTCCAAGACAGCGTGGGTGGAACATTGAGGCAGGATCGCGATGCTTGGGATGAGGAATTGCGTAGCAAGGCCACCGGCGAATCACCGATGCATCCCCTGGACGTCTACACCGGACTTGAAAAGCACCTCGACGACGACTCCGTCTCATTTTCGACGGCGGGAGATTACGTGCAGTGGGGCCGCGCCTACATGAAGCGACGGACCGGGGCAGTCATGCGCTGGCCCCCTCAGCCACCTGGGCGCGGGCATACTATGGCATTGGCTGCAAAGCTGGCCAATCCAACGCCAAGGTGCTGGTTTTCATCGGCGACGGGGCGTCGTTTTCTACACCATGGAGTACGACACCTGCATCCGGCACAATCTGCCGCCTTACCACGGTGCTGGGCAACGACTCCACATGGGCATCGACAGACCTTCCAGGTCGCACTACTACGCTACGGGGCCGTGCCGTTGGCACCGACCTGCGGCACATCCGCTACGACCAGTCGTCGGGGCCATCGTGGCTACAACCCGAACACGTGGAAACCCCAACGATGTGGGCGACGCGTGGGAAGGGCCCGGCTTCTGGCAACCATCTTTGGTAGACATTTCCGTCCGATCCGGCGCCGTCCGCTCGCAACGGCGATGATGCCCGGCGTACTCGGCGGCTGACTGGATTGGGCGTATGTAAGACCACGGACTATACGATTCAGGAAACAATTCGTACCGATTGACGTAATAATCGTCACCACCCCTTCTGTAACTAATCTGATATGCACATCGAATATGAAATCCATGTGTCATAGGCTTGACAAGCATTTGGGTCAGTTATCGTTCGCAAGGCAAACCCCCGCTTGCCCGGCGTAACATTTTTGGAGGGAGGTATGCTAACGATAGGCCATGAGGTCGTTCGGCCTGGCAAGTACCTGGGTGAAGAGTCCGTCACGATCCAGGTCCCCGAAGACTGTGAATCCGTGCCCGGAATTCCTCTCACGCAGCCGCGAGGGAGTTGACTGGTACGCCAGGGAATATCCCATAGAGACCATGAACATCACTGAGCGGCTTCTCGAGACTTGGGCCAACGCCATACGCGACAGTCACGTCGAGATGCGTGAGATCCGCAAGGAGCACGACACCGCTGAACGCAGCCGCTGATTCTGGCGCCCCGCATGACTGGCGACCGAGCCCACTGCTGAGCACCGGCGAAGACGTAACCGAGGCCATCCAGACCAAGGCCCCGCGAACTGGGTTACCATCGAGTCGGCATGACTGCCTATGACCACCGGTACACACCTACCAGAGCAAGAAGGACTGGGTCAGTTCCCGCATGCCATCTGTTTGCCTACGACGGACTTTGAAGCCCACCCAGACCATTCCCAGCTCGACGCTGAGATCGTCCACTCACACCTATCGCTACCGAGGGCGCGGCTGGTCTGGAAATGGCCAAGTTCGTCCAGATCTCGGCTACCGGGCGCAGGTCCACAGCCCCAACGACAACACCGGGCCCTACATTCCGATGTTCGTCGCTGCCGGTCTCTGGCTCTCTGGCGCCTGCGGCTACCTGCTCACCCGCATGTCGGCTCACGCTGCCGCATCATGATCATCACCACCGACGCCAACGTCACCCATGACAGCCGTGGACTACGGCATCCACGCTTCTGTCAGGTCTGCAGGTCTGCGTGAACCGCTGCCCCGGCCGCGCCTGATGCGCGACAAGATCTGGTGGCGCGGAGCCGAGAAGAACAAGCTCATCTTCAAGCGCTGCCGCCCGGTCATGGCCCGCTACCTAGGCTGCGGCATCTGCATGAAGGTCTGCCCCATCCAGAAGTACGGCATGTCCACCGTATGGAGCACTATGCCGCCACCGGTCAGGTGCTGGGCAAGGGCACACACGCACCTCGAGGGCTACGACTCGAGGGCAAGGGCTACTTCGGCCCCGGTGAAATGCCGGTATTCGAGCGCGAGTCTTCTCGGCCATGCCCTCACGGCGACATCACCGAGAGACGTTCGCCTTCGACAACTTCGCCCCAGATTATGGCCACGGACATGGCGGCGTCCATCACAGACGAATATGATCGAACGGCTTCGTAGGTGAGGTCCGCTCGCGGCCTGCAGGTCAGTCCCCACAGCGACAACATCGACTGATGCAGGAAGAAGACTAGCATACATAGCCCTCACTCTCCTGTATCGTTAGCCGCGGACCCACAGGGGCCGGCAATTGCACGGCCACTCTTGTCCACACAGCGTCTCATGTTCACAGCCTCAGCGCTGCGCAGCGGGCTAGACTAAAGGGGATGGCGTCATGCGCGCATCTCCATTTCGACAACTCCGCGCCAGGAGGGGCGCACGGACAATGGCGCGGCGTCATCACAAACACTGACGATATGATGAAGAGCTTCGTGGTGAGGTTCGCTCGCGGCTGCAGCATGTCCCGCGACAACATCGACAAAAATGATGCAGGAACAGAAGACTACATCTAGCCCTAAAAACACTCTAGTTACCCACCGCACTCGTCCCGCGGAACCAAAGGGGTCCGGCAAATAGGCCGGCCCCATACTCTCTGCCGCTACTAATAGCGTCTCAAGCACCGCAAGCGCTTCGGCGCCGGGCAGACTAAAGGGGAGGGCTCGTACGCCTCCCCGATCCAGTTCCATGTCCTAGCGGTGACTAAGTCTACAGTGGAATACACCGCGGCACACCGGCAGACATGGCGGGTTGTCCTGCGTGAGTGCGTGGCCAGCTTGCCACTTCGCCTCGTATGTGTGCGGAGTCCGGTCCATCGGGGCGCAAGTCAAAGATGACGTTCTCATGGCCTGCTGCACAAGGTGCGCGCGGCGCTGTCCGCCGGGACGCATCAGGCGATCCGTCATGTCGGGGGCGACAAGGAAGAGCAGCCAGCGGTCTGACGATTGCATGCTCTCCATAGCGGGCCGCCGTAATATCGCGTGGATCAATCCGTGTCCCGAGAGTCGGGAAGAGGGCGACTACGCTCATCTTGTCGTAGTACGCAGCCAGCGCTCGATGTCTCTTGGTCGACAACCTCATCCGGGGGAAACAGTCGTTCGCCGCGCGCATTGCTGTGAGAACACCACAGGCTTCCACGCCCAGCGCACCCAAGTCAGTCGCTCAGCTTCTGGGCAACTCCTCTCACATCGTCCCGGCAAGAAATGAGTCTAACAAATTGCAGTGGCTCAGCAGCAATGGCCTCCTGAAACGAGGCAAGCGTTGCCGGAACACCGGCTCCTGCAAGGAAAATGGTTGGGATACAGCCCACCGGAGCGGTAAACCTATCCACGCCAATGCTGCTTGGCGCATCATGGCGGGCTTGGTCCAGACCGATGGCCTCCAGATCACAATCCTGCACTACTGTGTTAGCCGAGAGAAGCACTTGTGAATCCTGTGCCAGAACGTCGCAGCCCCAAATCTGAGTCTGGAACAGATCAGCACCATTCAGGATGCTTCGCTCATGTTGGTGCGTACTATATTTATTGCACCGGAGAAATTCGCTCCCGTCAAGTTGGCTCCGGAGAGGGCCCCGATAAGACTGGCCACGCTGTAAGTTCGCGTTGGTGAGATTGGCGCCCGACGGTTTGGCGTCCGAAAGAATATGGCGATCCAGATCGGCGCCCGTCAGGTCGGCACCCCCCGCGATCGACACCTCGCATATTGGAGCCATTGAAGAGGGCAGCGGAGAGATTGGCCTCCCGAAGGTCTGCGTGGTATAGGTGGCGGGTTTAGGAAGCACCCGGACAGGTTGGCCCTGCGCAATGACGGCACCCATCAAATCCGAATTACGAAGGTCAGCACCGCTGATATTTACCTGAGGGGCCTGACCTAACTCATGTAGGCGGCATTCAGGTCGACGCGGCTCCCGTGGGATGGGCTGATATCTATCCATGCGACGCGACATGGTAACTGCCTACGCCACGTACAGTACCAGTGGAACAGTGCTCCATGTTGGCCATAATCGTTGCTCCCGGGGACAACATTAATGGATAGCTGCGGAACCGTGGTTGTCGACGCGCAACTGTCCGGCCCAAAGTGAGTGTCCGCCGGAACAATGAAGGTGCGAACGGGATTTAGCAACAAAAGGAAGAGGCGAACTCACCTGACGGGGATCGTCACCGCTATCGGTGTTACCGACGCCGGTCTTCAGGTTGGCGTCTGTATGACGGCCGCCGGTGGTTTGGTGCCTCATCCAATCTTCCGGTCCCCGTGGTGCGCCTCAACTCTGAACGTGAGCCGGTTGCGATCAACCTCGAGTGTAATGCTGGTGCGCTGGCAACGATGGCTTATCACCTAGGTCGGCCGGAGCAGATGCAGCATGTTCACTTCAAACACTACCCAGTGGTCTCCCGGCGCAACAGGTGGCCACCACACGTCCTCGAGGCCATGTTCCATCAGCTGATATCATCGAGGGGTACTGAATTTGGGTTAGTGGGCGCGACGTTGGCTTCGACTCCCACACGGTTCCATACGGCCTGAACAGTCCGGCCTCTTAAGTCGGACTCTGATGTCCTCTGCTCTCGAGCCTCGTCTTCGTCCAATTGTCGGAAGTCCATCGCAACCGATGTCACTAGGATGACTAGACGCACACTGCAATGGCGGAGACGTAGCTGGTATCAGGCGCAATGTGTCGCTGCCGCACCCGAGGGCGTCTGCGGCAAGACAGAGATTCAGAACGCTCTGAGTCGCGGCTGCAGGCTGAACAGGCACTCGCCGAAGACAGGTGTGTATAGAAGTGGGCAGCCGGTTCCGACAATTTGCCGGGACAAGGGACTCACTGCCACGGGATTCCAGTCGACCGAGGGTACCTACAGTGGACACATCTTGATGCGAGCGGCATACAGGACTCAAGTCGCTGCGTACGCCCTGAGATGCCTTGACGGCGTCTTCGTAAGCAACCCACCGGACACAGGTCAATGTCCTCAGCAAATGCGATTGATTCTGTCAGCGGGTCCGAAATCTCCCCTGCATAGTCGAGGAACATACCAGTCTACAGTCGCCGTTCTTGTGACGGGGGCCCATAGAGTAATAGGAAATGTAGGTGGAGCGGCAAATAGGTGCACGGATAGAGAGAAGCCTGGGCTGCAGGCCCGTCTCCTCAGAGATTTCCCTCACCGCACATCGCTCCGGTTTCTCGTCACCGGAAAGCTTTCCCTTGGGCAGGTCCCACAGATGGTGTTTTCTAATCAGCAATCCATGGCCGCCGGACAGGACCAAGCCTCCGGCGGCCTTCATCTGGGGCAGCTCATCTCTATTCATGTATTCTAATCCGCTCCAATATCGCCACCTGTTCTCTATTCAGCCCCGTGAAGAGAACCCCATCGACCAGCAGGTCCAGAAATTCCTGCTGATCTTCTGATTCTGCCTGCAATGACGGATGAATCAGCCCGCTGTCTTCATACCCCGAACTGCACGAGCACGCAATGGATCGCGTTCAGCAATGCCTGCTGCTTGTTGTCGGAGTCGATAATGAACCAAGGCGCATGCTCAGTGGAGGTTACTGAAAACATTCGCTCCTTGAAATAGGTCAGCAGTTGCCAACGCTCAGCAGCCATTCGATCATTGGCTGAGTACTTCCAATATGTCAAATCGCTGATGCTGCGGAGCTGGAACCGCAGGTCTGGGCCTCTTGGGAAACAGAGAGATAAACCTTGATGAGTGTGATTCCTTCATCGACCAAGGACTTTTCCCACTCATTAACTCGACCCATAAAATAGTGATACTGCCGCATTGTGCAGTAGCCCATCGCAGGCTGGATCATTGCGCGGGAGTACCAGGGCCGGTCAAAAACGACGATGCTGCCCTTGTCAGGCATCATCTTGTAGTGCCGCCCAAGCCAGTTGCGCATAGCCTGGGGTGAGGGCGTGCCCTGGGCGACAATCCTGGCATGCCTGGGATTCAGATAATGTGTAATACCCGCTGACAGCTTGCCCTTCCCGGCAGCATCCCGTCCCTCCAGAACTATAACCAACCGCTTGTCGTTTTCAATCACCCATTCCTGCAAAGAAAGGAGATGCACTCGCAAAGCGCGTAATTCGGCCCTGTAAGCCGGGTAAGACAGGTCGCGGAACTCGGCGACATCATGAGTGTAGGGGGGCGATAACGGCAAGATATCAGCAACGGCTTGCATCGTCCTTACCCGCAATCCCGTTCGTCTGGTGCAGCCTGAAAGCAACTTTGTAGTAAATAATGTTAGATAGTGTCCGGCCGATAGTCAACTTGCTCCCCAATAGTCTTGAGTCATTCATGTGCTGGCAGGGCGATCGCAAAAATTGATATGCCTACCAGCTATACAGGTCAGTCCGCCGCCTGTGTCAAACGAAGTCCTCGACGATCGATAGAACCCAATCCGGTTAAACTTCGCCCTTGCCAAGCCTTGTAACACCTCCCTACTATGAATTGCATGTATTGCACATCTCACAGCCAACAGGCTCGACCGTCTCCGGCGCCCTCCCCGCCACGCCCGGCCGGTCAACCAAATGGGACGCAATCGGACGGGAAACTGAAATTTTTGCCCATCACCCGGAACAACTTGAGGCACAGGAAACAGCAACCTGCCATGTCTTGGTGTCCGCTGGTTTCCACTGGGCAGGCTAACATTAGCCTCAAGGCGGCCCGGGCGAACCACCAATGGACTGCACTCTGACAAACCGTTTTTGAACTTGCCGATATGCCCAATTTCAAGGGGCCTTTCGACATTCGGATGACCCTGACCACTTGCCCGGTTGGTTGAAGCCATGAAGGGTTTAAAGTAACATCAGGTTAGGAAAGGTAAGCAGTGTCAACAAAACGGGATTTCATTTCAGTCACTGACCTATCCCCAGACGAGACCCGCCGCCTCATTGAAGACGCCGCTCAAGGAAAATCGCTTCGTGGGCGCAGCCCCCTGGCTGGCAAGTCGGTGGCCCTGTTGTTTGAGAAGCCCTCGCTGCGAACCAAGGTCAGCTTTCAGGTGGCAGTCGAGCAGTTGGGTGGCTACTCGCTATACATGGGTGGCGAGGAGGTCGGGTTGGGCGTCAGGGAGCCGGTCTCCGACGTGGCCCGAGTGCTCTCAGGTTATGTGGATTGCATCGTCGCGAGGGTTTTTCGCCATGAGGACCTGCAAGAACTGGCCACTTACGCATCGGTGCCGGTCATCAACGCGCTGTCTGACTGGGAGCACCCATGCCAGGCCATGGCCGACCTATTGACCATTCACGAACATAAGGGTGGACTCGATGGGCGGACCCTGGCCTACATCGGCGATGGGAACAACGTTGCCAGAAGCCTGTGCCTGGCACTCCCGGCAGTTGGCATGAATTTCAACTGCGCCTCGCCAGTGGGATACGACCTCGACGAGGGATCAGTTGCAGCAGCGACTGGACGGGGCATTGGAGCAGTTCGCACCATGCGCTCGCCGGTGGAGGCGGTCGCAGATGCTGATATTGTCTACACGGACGTCTGGGCCAGCATGGGGCAGGAGGCAGAGGCGGAGCAGCGACGGTTGGAGTTCGCCGGCTACACCGTAGATCCTGCTCTGATGGCACAAGCCCGGCCCGGCGCCCTGTTCATGCACGACATGCCAGCTCACTACGGCGAGGAGGTACCGCCCGGCATGCTGGAGCATCCGCAGTCGGTGGCCTACCCACAGGCTCACAACCGACTCCACGCCCAGAAAGCAGTTCTTGAGTTTCTGCTGGGAGATTTACTAACTTCTTTAGTCACCTGATCAATAGGAAACAACTTCTTTCGTAGCAATAGGAACGCCCTCTCATTCACCCTGTGAGTCATAACTGAAAGCCAATGCCACTACCAATCATAGCCATAGTCGGGCGCCCCAACGTAGGAAAATCGTCTCTCTTCAACCGGATTGTCGGCTGGAGGCACGCCATCGTGTCCGACGTGGCCGGAACCACCCGCGACCGTCTAATGGCGGACACTGACTGGGAGGGCAGACGATTCATTCTGTTGGACACCGGGGGGCTGGAAACCGACCCGGGAAGGTGCCATTAGGTCAAAGGTGCAGGAACAGGCAGAAATGGCCATGTCCGACGCCGATGTGATCATCCTGATGACCGACGTGGCCGATGGCGTAACACCCACTGATGCCATTGCGGCCAACCGCCTGAGGACCACTGACAAGCCTGTGGTGCTTGCAGTAAACAAGGTCGATAACGACAACCGGGAACTCAATACTCCGGAATTCTACCAACTGGGAATGGGCGACCCGTCACCGGTAAGTGCCTATCACAACTACGGCATATACGAACTAATGCAACGAGTCCTGTCCCATCTGCCACCCATCGAGACTCAGGACGACGGGATCGTAGACGAGTGGGACGAATTCGGAGAAGAGGACGAACCACCGGCCCTGAATGAGCTGGAGGACGCTCCCCCGCAGGCCGAATTGAACCTGGCAATTGTTGGTCGTACCAATGTGGGTAAGTCAGCCATACTGAACGCCATCCTGGGACAGGAACGCTCAATCGTCAGCCCGATCGCCGGTACGACCCGAGATGCCATCGACACGCAGTTCACCTACCGGGCTCGCGAGATAGTGGCGATCGATACGGCAGGAATGCGACGTCGCGGGCAGGTGGAACGCGGCATCGAGAAGTACAGTGTGATACGCGCGGTCGGAGCGGTCGATCGCAGCGACATCTCCCTTATAGTAGTGGGCGCCACGGAACTGGCCACAGCGCAGGACACTCACATAGCGGGATTGGCCCTGGGAGATGGGGCGCGGTGTAATCGTGGTGGTCAACAAATGGGACCTTCGGGAGGATCAAGACCGCTATGCTCGGGCCGAGGCGGAAGCGGAGGTGCGGGAACGTCTGCACTTTATGTCATACGTTCCGGTGTGCTTCACATCTGCCCTGCTGCGGCGAGGTATCGGAGGCCTGATGGACACGGCGATGGATCTCTGGGACGAACGCCGACGCATTGTGGCCAACCGCGACCTCCAGTTCATGCTCGCCGACGCGATGTCAGAGCACAACCCTCCTTTGGTCAAGCGAAACAGGGGGGTGCACGCGCGAATCAACCGCATACGCCAAGTCGGGATAAACCCGCCCACATTCCTGTTCACCGTCAACAGTCCCAGGTTGATACACTACACCTATAAGCGCTACCTTGAGAACCGCATCCGGGATGCCTTTGGCTTTGACCGCACTCATCTGAGGCTGGTATTTCGCAGAGAATGAAGCAGCTTCCCACTTCGCTGATTATCCAGATCACGGCGATCCCCCTGCTTGCGGCTGCCGGTGCATTGGGGGCCCTATACCTGACAGATGTTCCCTCGGCATGGCAATACGTTGCAGTGGTTGCCTTTGCCCTACCTTACGGGTTCGCTGTCCTGGGGATACATGCTGCTGCGCTGGCGGTTGGGCATGGACGTCCGGGACTTTGGCAGTGGCCGCACCGGGATGTCCAACGTACTCCCGCACGGGCGGTGGCAAAGCGGCCGCCGTAGTGCTGGCACTGGACGTTGGCAAGGGCGTAGTTGTGGTCATTTTTGCCCGTGAGCTTGTTGGAACACACGTAGGAGAGGTTGTGGCCGCGCTGATTGCGCTGGTGGGTCACAACTGGCCGGTGTTCCTCGGGTTCCGGGGTGGCCGGGGAATTCTCACCGCTCTGGGCGGGCTGTCGATGATGACCCCCGTGCCCGCTGTGGTGGCAACGGTTATCTTCCTGTTGACTGTCTTCGGAAGCCGCTACATTTCGCTGGGGTCTATCGTTGGCGTGCTCGCGGGCGCGGCCACTCTCATCGGGCTGGCGCTGGTTGGCTGGTATTCGAGCACATACATACTCTTCGCCGGTGTCGCTGCCATCATGATCATCTGGCAGCACCGCGACAACATCCAGCGCCTAATTCACGGCAAAGAACGGCGTATGGGCGCTCCGGCCACTCCGCTGGAATAACTTTCACGTCTATCGTTCCCTTCATTCCGGCCACATTCCGGCCAGCTTATTGGTATGCTCTCCTTTGCATTCTCCCTTGCGGCGGGTATCTTTGACTAACCGAGTGGTCGTGGTCGGGGACGACAACGTGGGGTACTACGTTGGGCTTGGTTATGGCCGGCGAGGGGACTCCTGTTACGCTGCTGACCCGCAACGCAGCTGAAACGGAAAGCCTGCAGTTGGCCCGCGAGAATTCCCGGTTCCTTCCCGGCATCAAGTTCCCAGATACACTGGGAGTTGCCGACGACCCGTCCCAAGCGCTGGCTGACGCCGCAATGGTTGTGATCGCTGTGCCATCAGACCGGCTGCGGGAGAATGCGCGCCGTATTGCAGCCCACTTGGCCCCGGGAACAGTGGTCGTCAACGCGACGAAGGGCCTGGAGCTGCCCACCGCCCTGCGCATGAGCCAGGTGCTGGCGGAAGAATTGCCTGCCTCCGTGCGATGCCGTATCTGCTCCCTTTCCGGGCCCAATCTTGCCAAGGAAATTGCTCAGGGTAAGCTGGCAACTACCGTTGTGGCATCGGACTATCAGGATGCAGCGGAGCAGGCGCAGTCAGCCCTGCTGTCCAGCCGCTTCCGCGTATACACCAGCGACGACCTGGTCGGTGTGGAGTTGGGGGGCGCGCTGAAGAACATTGTGGCCCTTGGGGCGGGCATCTGCGACGGCCTGCATTTCGGGGACAACGCAAAGGCCGCATTTGTAACACGTGGACTGGCCGAGATCGCTCGGCTGGGAGTTGCAGCCGGGGCGCAGCCACTGACCTTTGCAGGGCTGGCTGGCCTTGGCGACGTCATAGCCACCTGCGCCAGCCGCCTGAGTCGCAATCGCTACGTAGGGGAGCAACTGGCTTTAGGGAGCTCGTGGCCGCAGATCCGTGCCTCCATGGACAATGTGGCCGAAGGAGTAAATGCCGCGGAGGCGGCGCTCAAGCTGGCCCGGCAATTCGACGTGGAAATGCCCATTACGGAGACGACTTTCCGCATACTGCACGAGGGCCTCTCCCCTCGCGAGGCAGCGACAGAGCTCATGCAGCGTCCCGTCGGCAGCGAGTGGTAGAGGGTCAGCGCAGCCGTCCCAGTGAAAGACTGGGCACCCGCTCCAGCACCCATGCAGCAGCGGAGCGACGGTGGCAGGGAGTGCCGTCGGGCTCGAAACACAGGAGGGTGAAGTGTCCGCCTTCCGGCAGCTGTTCCACGAAAAGCCTGAACTCCTCGTTTCGCTCGTACGTTTTGTCCAGTTCTTCCCGGTAACGAATATCCAGGGTAGGGAAGTCCAGATCGCCTTGGCGGTATTCAGTCAGCAGGGCGCGAGATGGGTAAAGCGCAGGCTGCACCTCCCACTCCGTGCGCCTTCCCCGAGGGTGTGCCCGCGAAATCCGGTAGCGGACTCCTACCCAGTGCCGAGGCTCGTAAAAGCTGGCAGTGTAGAGCATCGTCATTTTTGACAGCGCCCCGATTGAGCGGATTGTTATCCAGGACTTGACTCGTGCAGGCCGTTCGGCTTTACAGCCTGGCGCTGACGAAACACAGGCCTGACAGCAAAGATCAGCGCGCCCACTATAATCACGCTGATGTAAGTGATGAAGCGATCAACGAGTACCAGCGCAGTCGCGGTCTCCTTGGCAAGTGATGCCAGGCGCACTGCAAGGCCCGCCACACCCGACTCGACCGCCCCAACTCCGCCTGGCGTGGGCACCAGCGACAGCAGAGAGTTGGCCAGCGTCAGAAAAATGATGAGGGCCGGGTTCAAGTCTAATCCCAGTGCTAATGCCACAAGGTGCATGCGAGCGACCTCGGCCATCCACCCCAACACCCCCAGAACCGTGGTTTGCGGCAAACTACAAAGACTTCCCATAGCTCCGGCGTGGAACCGCTCGTAACGCGCCCCCAGCCAACTCGGCAGCCGACGCAGCAGCGGGTCACGGGCCCACACCATCGCAACCAGCAGAGCCATCAACACTGCTGCCAAGCCCAGTGCCACCAGCAGTACGGTCCAGATCCCTGCGCCGCTCCCTGAGCCGACCAGGAAGGGAACGGTTACCACCAGCATTAATGCGACAAGGGCTACATCCAGCACCCTTTCCGCCAAGATAGTGCCTATGGCTCCGGAGAAGGAGTCGCCATTTTCGTCCTGGTATAGATAGGCGCGGAAGGCGTCCCCAAGGCGAAGCCAGCCAATGGAGTTTACGAACCATCCCAGCAGCACCAGTTGGCTGCAGTAAAGCACGCTGGGAACGGAGGCCCCAGTCTCGCCCGTCTCTGTTGAGTGCCGCAACAGTATCCGCCACCGCGCACCGCGAAACAGAAAGGTCGTGTAGTGGACAGCAAATGCTGCCACCAAGAGCCAAGGATTTGCGGAGCGGACCTGACTCCATGTGGAATCAAGATCGACATCGAATCTGGTGACCAGGAACAAGAGGAATGCTCCGGCCACAATGAGAGACACCAAAGCCGGGAGGGAGAAAACCCTACGACGCATAGAGTCGAATCGGGGCTGCACTTCAGTAACGGATACGGGTTCAGCGTCCCCTTTGTGACCACCGCCCAATTCCATCAGCGGAGGAGCCCTGCCACTGCGAACACCAAATGTTCAGCCCGGTAACGCCGGGCCATTACTAGCGCAGTTCCTGGGGCATAGTGAACGAGACGTCTTCTTCAACACCACTGAGCATTATTACCCGCTCGGGAGCGAGGGCCTCGATGACACTCTCCACCAGCACTTCCGGCGTTGAGGCGCCAGAAGTCACGCCGACCTTCTCTTTGCCTTCCATCCACTCCGGATCGATTTCCTCGGGTCCGTTGATCAGATAAGCCGGCACACCCTGCGCGGCGGCCACTTCCCGCAGCCGGTTGCAGTTGGAGCTGTTCTGGGCCCCAATGACCAGCACCAAATCCACGCTGTGCGCCATCTTGGTCACCGCCTCCTGGCGGTTGGTGGTGGCGTAGCAGATGTCGTTGCGCACCAGTGCTTGCGGAAAGCGAGCCTTGATGGAGTCGATGGCGTATGCGGTGTCGCGAACCGAGAGAGTTGTTTGCGTCAGAACGGCAATCTCCTCGCCGTCACCCCACTCGGGCAGTTCGCTTGGCACGTTGTCGTCTACCAGTGTCATCTCCACCTGGCCCATCGTGCCGCGCACCTCCTGGTGGCCCCTGTGTCCCACAAGGAGAACCCGACGGCCCTCGCGGCTGTACTTCTTGGCTTCGTTGTGGACGCGGGTGACCAAGGGACAAACGGCGTCGATGACCCGAAGGTTGCGGGCTTTGGCCTTTTCAAAGTCCTCAGGGGGCGAGCCGTGAGCTGAGAAAACCACCAGTGATCCCTCGGGCACCTCATCCACCTCTTCCACGGTAATGGCGCCGCGGGACTCCAGGTCATTGACTACGTACGGGTTGTGGACAATCTGGTGCTTAACGTAGACCGGCGGGCCGTAGCGTCGCAGGCAGACATCAACCACGTCGATGGCCCGCACCACTCCAGCGCAGAACCCTCGGGGCGAACTGAGCAGAACCTCCAAACCGTCCCTCCCTGATCAGAAACCAAGTGTCAATTGCATGCAGACGGGGTTGACACCAGCGGCAGCCGATGCGGCCCCTAATATAATAGCACAGCAAGCCGTTTTCCAGTCTCAATGGCCGCCCATCGTGGCTGGCCTCTGTGCTATACTTCAGCGGCAATTTTCGCCTCTGCCGGCCGTTTTCCGCAGCAACGGCTCTCGCGCACAGACGGCCCTTCCGGTACAGCAATCCCCGCTTTCCAGGAGGCCCCGAATGGTCAGCATTCACGACGACCTGGTGGTGTTTTCAGGCAATTCCCACCCCGAGCTGACCCGTTCCGTCTGCGAATACCTCGGGAACGCAGTGGGGCAGGCCGAGGTCTTCAAGTTCGCCAACGACAACACCTTCGTGCGTATCCTGGAAAACGTGCGGCAGCGCGACGTTTTCATAGTCCAGCCCACCTGCGCTCCTGTCAACGACAACATCATGGAGCTGCTGATAATGATCGACGCCTGCAAGCGGGCGTCGGCCGGGCGCATCACCGCCGTGATGCCCTACTACGGATACGGACGCACCGACAAGAAAGACCAACCGCGGGTGCCCATCACTGCCCGGCTGGTGGCCGACCTTCTGACCGCTGCCGGAGCCGACCGGGTACTCACCGTAGACCTGCACGCTCCCCAAGTCCAGGGCTTCTTCAACATGCCGGTGGACGAACTGACCGCAGTCCCCATCTCTGACGCAGTATTTCGCCGACAAGGGAATTGATGACCTGGTGGTGGTGGCCGTGGACATCGGCATCAGCAAGAAGGCCCGCGACGTTGCTGAGCGGCTTTCGGCCCCTCTCGCCATTATCGAAAAGCGGCGCACCGACAACAGCGGGGAGAGCGAGCTTATGAACGTTATCGGTGAGGTGGAAGGCAAGGTGGCTTTGACCTTCGATGACGAAATCGATACTGGTGGCACGGTGGTTAACGCCGCCAAGGCCCTGCTGGACCACGGCGTCAAGGAGGTGTACTGCTGCGCCTCCCACCCGGTTCTGTCGCGCAACGCGCCGGAGACCATGGCGCAAAGTCCATTCACCGAGATCGTGGTGACTGACACCATCCCCATCAGCCCGGATAAGCGCAACGGCAAGATTACCGTGCTGTCGGTGGCCCCCCTTCTCGGAGAGGCAATTTACCGCATCCACTACGGCCAATCCGTCGGAGAGTTGTTCAACACCTGACGGGGCTGGAAATCAGCTACAGGAGCGCACAACCGTGCGCACGGTCCCAGGGAATTTCCGGGAACTCTAGGAGCGAACGACGATGTACGACCTGCTGATTAAAGGCGGAACCGTGGTTGACCCGTCCCAGAACCTTCACGGTGTCAATGACGTCGCCATAGAGGACGGCAAAATTGCCCTCATCGCCCTGGCCATCGACGCCGCCGAGGCCGCGCAGGTGGTGGAGGTCAAGGGCAAGGTGGTGACACCCGGCCTGATCGACCTGCACACCCACGTTTTCGCCGGGGTCAACGCCAGCGGTGTGGACGCCAACATCGGCGGCGTGCGCGCCGGGGTTACTCACGATGGTAGACGCCGGCAGCTCCGGTTGCGACACCTTCGGCGGCTTCCCCCGCCACATCCTGCCCAACAGCGACACCGAGATCATCTGCTTCCTTCACATCTGCCGCACCGGATTGGCTACCACGCCCGACATATTCAGCCCGTCCAGCATTGACCTGGACCACACCGTCGAGACCATCATCGCCAACAAGGGCATCATCTCCGGCGTCAAAGCGCGAATGGTCTCACCGGCCCTGGAGATCATGGGATGGAAATGCCCCGCATGGCCAAGCGCGCTGCCAAGGAGGCAGGTGTCCGCCTGATGGTGCACATCGGCGACACTGAAAAGCGTTACGACGCCAACGTAATCCGAGAGCTGCTGCCCATCCTGGAGGAGGGCGACATCGTCACCCACTACTTCACGGCCAACCCCGGCGGGGTGCTGGACGCCGATGGCAAGCTGGTGCCCGAGGCCCGGGAGGCCCACGAGCGGGGCGTGTGGCTGGACACGGCCCACGGGCGGATGAACTTCAGCTTCAACGTGGGCGAGCGGGTGATCGACCAAGGCGTACTGCCCCACTGCATCAGCACCGACCTGACCTTGCCGGGACGCGCCCGCACGGTGCACAGCATGACCGAGATGATGACTCGATTCCTGACGATGGGTTTCACCTTCGACCAGGTAGTGACAATGTGCACCGAAAACCCGGCGAAGGCCGTGGGCGTGGAAGACCGCCTCGGAACTCTGCACACTGGCAAGCAGGCTGACCTCTCCATCCTCGATATCCGGAGCGGCGACTGGGTGGTGTACGACGTCCTCGGCGACTCCCGCAAATCGGACAAGGCGGTGACGCCGGTAATGTCGGTCAAGAAAGGCCAGGTCTTCGAGGCCGCCTGGGGGCCGAGGCCGTGGGGCTGGGAGCCAGACTCGGCGTAGGGGCAGTGGATGGGACTAGCGATGCCACCCTTAGGCCTGCTACTTGAAAGCGATGCCCTAGCTCAATTGTTTGGGCGTCCCTTTTTTCTTCCGCAGCATCCGCGTCAAGGGCCGTAGCTTGGCCTTTAAGCTGAAGCGGCGGCGGACGTTGTTGGCGATCAGGGGGGCGAGGTGGTGGTTGCCGGCGACCAAGGGGGCCACCCATGCACGCAGTTCCTTCATTGTGGGGGTCTTCTCGTCCCAAGAGGGGACGAAGCTTTCGATGGGGTGCCACTGGCGCTCGCCTCGAAAGCGGGTCATCACGGTGCCACCGGCTTCCTGCACCGCCAGCACTCCGCCTGCCATGTCCCACATGCGAGGGGCGCCAAAGACACCATACTGCATCACCCCGCGGGCGGTCATCGCCAGTTCATAGGCGATGCTGCCGGTGGTGCGCAACTCGCCTGCCTTGTTGGCCAGCCCGCCGGTGAACCGGTTTGCGACGCCGAAGTATCCGGGAAGGCCGATCAGGCGATTGGGGATGGGTTGCTCCGTATCCAGCACCTTGACCGGCTCGTCATCGGCCCCTGTGCCCGCAGTCAGCGGCGCGATCTTAGTGCCGCCTCCTTTGCGGCAGTGCAGGATCAACCCCCCACCATCTGCAGGCCACGGAATGTACAGGGCTGCCGCCACTGGCCTGCCGCGGTGGATCACGCCGATGGATGAGGCAAACACCGGTAGTCCATTGAGGAAGTTGGTCGTGCCATCAAGGGGGTCCAGTACCCAGAGGGTTTCGCGGGCCGGCTCCTCGGACTGCTTTTCCTCCTCCGTTGCTTCCTCGCCGAGGACGCCGTGGTCAGGGAAGTGTCGAAGGATCTCAGCAGTGAGATATGCCTGGGCCTCTTTGTCGGCGGCGGTCACCGGGTCGCGTTGCTTGTCGTCCTTGAACTCGACCTCGATGCGGCGCCCGAAGTGGCCCGCCAGGATGCCCCCGGCGCCGCGGGCAAACTTGACCGCTTGAAGCTCTATTTCGAGTATTAGCGCGTCATCAAGGGACTGAACCATCACCCCTCCGGACGTGTTCTGGGACTGTTGCGGGCTCTTGGGTCGCGAACCATCGGAGCAAGGCAAGCGTAGAGCAGAGGCGTCGGACGGTCAACCGGCGGGTGTCTGTGACTGTGACCGGCTGGTATAATCCGGCGAGTTGAGCCAAAATGGCCGTCCCACGAAGGGGACGACGAGGACATCAGTATGGACCTGGGGTTGAAAGACAAGGTGGCGATCATCGGCGGTGCCAGCAAGGGCCTGGGCCGGGCCTGTGCGCAGGTGCTGGCCGAGGAGGGGGCGAAGGTCGTCATCTGCAGCCGCACTGCCGCGGATCTGGAGCAGGCGGCCGATGAGATCCGGGAGTCGACGGGAGCCGATGTACTGGCATATCCAGCCGATCTGGACAGGCTGGAGAGCATCAACGGCCTGATCGCAGCGGCGCTGGAACAGTTCGGCGGCATCGACATCCTGGTAAACAACTCCGGCGGGCCGCCGCTGGCGCGATCGGCCACCGCCACCGAGGAACAGTGGGAGACAGCCGTACAGCGGTCGCTCATCTTTTTTGGGCGGATGTGCCGCGAGGGCATCCCGCATCTCAAGCAGCGCGGCGGCGGTCGCATCATCAACATCCTCGCCAGCACGGTCTATAACCCCATTCCCAACCTGGCACTGTCGGGCGCGACGCGAATGGGAGTAGTCGCCTACTCCAAGAGCCTTGCCGACGAGGTGGGACGCGATGGCATCCTGGTGAACAACGTGTGTGCCCCGGCTCCATCCTGAGCGAACGAATGCTGTCCAATGTTACCTCCCGCGCCAACGAGCTGGGCATCAGCGTGGATGAGGCGCTGGCTTTGCGCGCAGCCGACACGGCTGTGGGCCGCGTCGGTCAGCCGGTGGAGCTGGCGAACCTGGTGGCCTTCCTGGCCTCGGACCGATCAACGTACATCACAGGCACTACGATACTGGTGGACGGCGGTCTGGTCCGGTCGGTGATGTAGAACGGGCTGATCCGGTAGTCATGGTGTTTCAGCGCAGACAGGCGGAGGAGCCTACGGACGCGGCGGGTTTCCTGGAGCGTGGCAGTCGCTATGGGCGCAACGGGGTGTATCACCGCGCCATCCAGGACTTTACTACCTCCATCGAGATGGAACCCGAGATTGCGGAGACCTGGTACAACCGGGGCTGCTCGTGGTACGAGGTTGGGGAATTCGAGAAGTCCATCGCCGACTTGACCCGCGCCATCGAACTGGCTCCAACCATCGGCCTCTACTATGGGCAGCGCTCGCTGGTCTATTTTTTCAACGACCAAGTGGAACTGGCCGAGGCCGATCAGGAGCGTTGCGACGAGTTCAGGTTTGGCGCGGAGTAATAAGTTACTTCAGCGATCATTGGACGCCACTGCACACGAACACCCACAGCAATCCGAAGAGAATAACCAAGGTCGGCACCAAGAGTACGCAACCAAACCCGCAACCTACCCTCCTAAATCCGTGTCTTTCCCATGCAGGTCGAGTCCTCTCGTCCGCATCCTCGGGGAATATGGTCCCCTACGCTGCGGGCTTGAAGTAGGGGATGCTTATCTGGTCGGTGGCTCGCTCGAAGGTTACCTCTACGGGCATTCCTATGGCTACTTCGCCGGGGTCGCAGCCCACTATATTGGTGAACATGCGGACGCCCTCCTCGAGCTCGACGAGGGCCAGGACGTAGGGGCCCTGATCGAAGCCGGTGGTGCGGTTCTGGTAGGTGACGGTGTAGGTCCAGACGGTGCCCTTGCCAGTGGACTGCACCCATGTCGGGTTCTCGGACCAACAGTGGGAGCAGATGCCCCGGGGATAGAACTGGTACTCGTCGCACTTGTCGCAGTGCTGGATCAGTAGCTGACCACGGCGACAGGCATCCCAGTAGGCGCGGGTCTCGCCGACCACGGTCGGCAGCGGCTTGTTCCATTCCGGCATGACTAGTCCCTCCCCAAAATGACGGTGCCGCCGCTGTGGCGGGAGCCGAGGGCGCCGCCGGTACCGTGGCACAGGGCTATCTTGCAGTCGGGCACCTGGCGCGGCGTGCCCTCGAACTGGTGGCGAAGCTGTCGGGTGGCCTCCATTAGCAGGAAGATGCCGCGCATCCCCGGGTGATTGGAGGATAGGCCACCACCGTCGGTGTTGATGGCAGCTTGCCGCGATCTTGAGTGCGCGCGCCGCTGACGAACTGGCCGCCTTCGACCTTCTCGCAGAAGCGAGTCCTCCAGCGTCTCCAGCACGGGTGATGGTGAGAGTCGTAGATCATGGCCATGTCGATGTCGTCGTGGGTTACTCCGGCGCCAGCGAAGGCGGGCTCGTGGCTCTGCTTGGCGGCGATGTAGATGAGGTCGCGCTTGCCGGCGCCCTGGTGGGCCACGGCTTCGCCGGTACCCAGCACCCAGACGGGCGTTTGGCGGCAGTTTCGGGCGACCTCGGGAGATGCGACCACCACAGCGCCGCCGCCGTCGGTTATGACGCAGCAATCGTTTATGTGCAGCGGCGACGAGATAACGCGGGAGCGCATCACGTCCTCGACGGTAATCTCGTCGCGGAACAGGGCCTCGGGGTTCATGGAGGCGTGGTGGCGTACGGCCACGGCGATCTCAGCGAGCTGCTCCGGGGTGGTGCCGAACTGGTGCATGTGCCGCTGGGCGATCATGGCGTAGAGGCCCACGGTTGTCAGGCCGTAGAGCTCCTCAAAGCTGTCGGGAGACGGATCAAGGCGAGGGTGTCCGAAACGCCCAACGCCACCGGTGCCCACAGAGACGCCACCGGAGCGGGCCAGCGTCGCGTAGGTGATGACGGCAACATTGATGCGACCGGCGTGGATGGCGTTCAGCGCGTGGGCGAGGTGGAACTCGAAGGAGCCGCCGCCGACGGTGGTGTTGTCGACGTGCTTGGGGTACATGTTCAGGTAATCGGCGAGATTCAGGCCGCTGTTGCGCACCGACATGGACGCGGTAAACAGGCCGTCGACATCCTTCTTGGACAGTCCGGCGTCCTCGAGGGCCTTGATGATGCTCTCGCCCTGGATCTGGAGTTCGCTCTTGTCCGGAGCGTAGCGGGTCTGATGTTCGTGGACGCCGACAATAGCGGCCGCCCGTCTGAGGTCAACCATGGGCAGGATACCTCCGGGTTGGTTGGGGTGAGACTGCCGGTCTCAAAAGGCGAAATCATTATCACCGAGGCGGTTCGTCAAAACAAGGCGGGGACGGTTGCGGGCCGAGACTATTGCATTTGGAATCAGCCCATCCCGTCATAGCAGCGAAAGCCGTTGGCCCGCGGCACCGACCCCGCCATTCAAATGCGATAGCCCTAGGTACGAAGCCCGCCTTTTTCGGGTGCCGAGTTCAAACTTCTGGACCGGGGTTTTCCACTGCGGGGCGGGCTCCTGCTACCGACGATCGTAGGGGATGAGTGTCTCATCGCTACAAGCTGATTTCCTGTTTTCTTAAAAAGTGTCTCACTTCGCTCTCTGTCGTCTGGTTTCTCTGGGGTGGGGTCTTCGCTATTGTGAGGCGGTCTGCCAGCAGCCTAGCCCATCGAGATGGGGTGTCTCATCCCAAAGCTGATTTTTAAAAAAAGTGTCTCATTCTGTCTCGTTTTGGGGTGGGGTTGGGCACAAGCCAGTTTCAGCGTTTTCATTCAGGATCGCTCCCCAGGAATGGGAAAGGTGAGAGCGGGTGGCTCTCCGGCACGCCAGAAGGGCATGTTTCCCGATCCGACGGCGTGCGCTTCGATACCTTCGCGCGGGGATGGAGCGCCGCCGGACTCGGCGGGCATTTGACTCTCTGCAGGAACACATATTTCCATAGTCATATTTGTTCTATATATCAAGCCAAGGGATGCAGTGCGCAGTTGGCGGGGCCGGGCGGGGAACTTCTGCTGACAGTTGGCCGTTGCGACTGGCAAGCAAGAGGTGTGTGTTGTGTGAGTAGGTTCGTTATCAGGAACTAACGAAACATACGGAGGGGCAATGCTTGCGATCTTGGCGGACCGACGCAGGGCAAGGGCTGGCGTGAGGAGCTGAGGCGCGACGACGAGCTCGAGCCTTGATGCAGTGACACATTGGCGTCACGACAGCACGGAGCGGGTGCCAGCAGCCGCAGCCGAGCTGGCCGAGGGCGCTCCGGGGGCCAACATCGCACGGGTTACAACGACCAACGCCGGGGTCGGCCGCGTGCGGGCGACGTGGTGTGTGTTCTCGCATTTCCCTACGAGGGTCAGCGCCCGGTGCTGAGGACTGTCAGCCACTGGACGTGCAAGATCGTGTGAGTGTCATCGGCCCGCTGTCTTCGCGCGGGCAAGGGAGCACGGGCTGTCGAGGAGGCAGGTCTGCCGCCCAGGAGCGCGCAGATCCTGCCCAGATGCGCAGGTGGTCGCGCCTGCCAGAACGTGAGCGCCGAGGAACTGCAGGACCGCAAGTGGACATGGAGGCGGGAACGTGGTGTCTGCTCGGACCACGCCGACGCCAAGAAACTGGTGATCGGCCTGGCGGGCAAGATCAAGAGCCTGCGGGCGTCACGTGGGGGCGCGCTGCCACGCCAAGTACGTGGAGCAGATCACCCCGCTGCTGGTCAACATCAACCGCATCTACCGGACGCATTCGGCGTCAAGATCACCGGCGTGCTAGCACTACAAAGCCAACCGTTCGGCTATTCGAAGGAATGCAGGGCGAACGGCCTCACCGAATTAAGCAGCAAACAACCAGAGAGAGAATATGCGCGATTCCCCATTGACATCAACCGCGCCGATGGACAGCGGCGGTCAGGACAATGGAAGGATGCGTGGCTAGTCCGGGCGAGGCCACTATGCTCGCCAATCGTTCCGCGGGGAGCGCAGTGTCGCCTGCCGGACTACGATGACTCTCGTGGGAGGTCTGCGGCGATACAGCGCGTGGGCGAGGTCGGCGGCGACTACGTCACGGGTTCGCCTGTGTTGTCTGGTGGTCAGCATGACGATCACCATGACGGACAACCGCGGTGGACGCGATCGAGCCGCACAAAGATGATGTTCGAGACGTGCGTTGACGACCGACGGCGAGATCTGGGTCAACGGCGAGTGCAACCGGGAGGCCCTCGCGCACGGTCGAAGGCTTCAACCGACCCCAACGTGTCGAGGTCGCCAACAACCCAATCCGCGACCAGCACACCAGCGCATACTGGCGCCACGGCCCACATGGCGCGCCGGTGGCGGCGTGTTCGTCCGGTACACCCACCTCAGCGTCGAGTGCGCGACACGACGATCCGTAGTCCGGTCCGCAGTCCTGTCGGATGTCCGCAAGGGATGGGGTGGGTAATTAAATGCCCGGCTGCAGATTTGTTCACGCCGCCGACCTGCACCTGGACAGCCCGTTTCGCGGCATTCGCAGCGAGGCGCCTCTGACGTCGCGGATGCGCTCCACGGGCCACCTTTGAGGCATACGACAACATCGTTGAGCTGTGCTCAGGGAGGAGTGGACGCGCTGCTGGGGATGGCGTGCGATGTCTATGACGGGCGCCGATGCGCAGCCTGCGGGCGCAGTTGCGTCGGTCGTCGACGGCTGAACCGGCTGGCAACTGCGGGACATACGTTCGTTCGTCTGCCACGGAACCATGACCGCTGGCCGCTGGAGGCGCGGCGGGTCCTACCGCTGGCTGCGTGCGTTCGGCCTCGAGTTTCCGCAGAGGCGCGTGTTTCCGACCGACCGGAGCGGGCGACTGTTTGCTGTGTCCGCTATCGCCCCTGGGAGGTTCGCGAGAACCTGTCGCCGCTCTTCAGCGCGCGCGTCGAGGGCTACGGAGTGCTGACTCCACGCCACGTGTGAATCCGACCACGACCGTACGCTCCCTGCTCGTGGCGACTTGCTGAGACGGGAATGGCACTACTGGGCACTGGGACATGTTCACTACGAGGCAGTGACTGCGGCAGGAGAGGCCCACGTCGGTGTTGTACCCGGGGAACTCTCAATGGCGCAATCGCGCGGAGACGGAGCGCGGGGTGACCTGGTCGAGGTTGACGACCCAGGCTCGGCCGTACTCGACTTCCGCGCAGTGGATACAGTGCGGTGCAACTGCTGGAGATCGGCGCATTGCCGACGTGGCGCAGAGCAGGAGTTGCGGGACGCCATAGACTACGCCGTGGCCGGCTGCTGTTCCGAGGCATCGGACGGACTGGCCGTGGGTTATCGCCTCCGCTCATGGGGCGCGCCGCTGAACCGCTGCTCGCCGTCGAACAGTGCAGGACCTGCTGGAGCGCATCAACGACGATACTCGAACGGCCGCGGCTGCTGTGGTGTGAACGAGTACGAGCTGGAAACGGCGTCGCAGTGGAAAGCAGAGCAGGGGATCACCGGGAGCAGTAGTTGGAGAAACTGAGGACGGGAAGAGCGAGAAAACAGAAGAAAAAGAGAAAGACTTAATCAGTAATGTGATTCTAGATGCTAAAGGCCTATCGTTTTTCATCTCTTTCTGGCGCTGAGGGCGGCGCTCTAGGGCTGACCCGGGCGAGCGGCGAGTTTGCGGGGCTGCTACGGCCCGCTGTACGGGCGACCCGACGCGCGACTACCTGAGGCAACTGATGCCGGACGACGACGAACTTAGGGACCTGATCGCCCTGGCCGAAGAGGAGTGCCTGTCGGAACTGGTTGACGACGAGGACGAAGGGTGAGGCTGACAGACTATACCTCGACGGATTCGGGCACTTCACGAGAGTCCATTGGTCCCGTCGCCACGCCCGTCACCGTCTTCTACCGGCCCCAACGAAGCGGGCAAAAGCACACTATTGGCGTGATCCGGGCAATCTCTTTGGTTTCCACCTCAGCCCAGGCAGACACTACACCTCCCCTGTCGGGCGGGCGCCACGGAGGTCGGATCGGGCTGGCGACAGACTCGGGCGACGAGAGCTCACCGCTGCGATGGAGAGGTTACGCCTGTCGTCTTAGCTCACAGCGCGTCGTAGGGCACGGCGGAACCTCCCAGTCTTGGCGACCAACTGGGCGAGACGCTAGGACGACGGACGTAAGTCGGGGCAATGAATCGACGCGACCGCTAAGAATGCTGATATCGTGTCCACGAGTAAGAAAGACCGAAAAACACAGCACAACAACTGACGAACCGCCCTACCATGTATATCCGGGCAAGCGTGTCTTGTGCGCATTCAGCACCTCGATAGAACTGCACCAAGTGAACGAGGGGACTGATGACACGTATCGGGGCTCGCAGAGCAAGAGACAGATATACGGTAAGGATCTGGGCTGGGGTATTGACCAGCGGCTGCACAACCTGACTCGCATGTCTCAACAAGCACCTGAACAAAGGCAATGGCGCGACCTGTTCCTGCCACGGGCCAGCAGACAGGACCAAAATGCGCCGAGATCTGTCTGACGCGGAATAGTGGAGGGTCGACGGGCAGCTGCGTGATCATCGAGGACAAGGAAAACGCGTCCATTTCCGGGAGTCTGACAGCCGCAATCCGAAATCAGACTCGGAAAGACTGAGGGGCTGCCGAACGCAGAAATGCGCCCGTCACGAAACTTTGCATCAGCGAGGACGGAGGCTGTTGGACGCGGCTGCTGTAAAACCGAGACGCTGGATAAACGACAGAACTGCTGGCGGCGCTTTCTGGGCCTAAGACGCCGACGCGAAATGCTGCAGGGAGGGATTTGCCCCGAGATAGCGAAAGGACTCCCAGACGACTAACGCGTCCCTCAACCGGCATCGAAAGCCTCAGAGGAGCGTGGCGAGGGCAGTCAAGCGAGAGGATTTGGCGTCGGGCGGAGCACAAGGCTTCACGATGCATCGCTCAACGTAAGGAAAGTGCCGCATCCGCCACTGCTAAAGGGGTCCACATACGAAGACTGCTTTCCGACACGGAACGCAAGATAGAGACAATTCGCAGGGGTGGTCGCGGCGGCTCTCGAGTGACTCGGTGAAAGCCTGACCAGAACGCAGGGCAGAGCTGGGTGCACTCTCGAGTCGACGCTGCATCAGAGACACGGCTCCGGACATCGCGGGTCCCCTGATGCGGACGACAACGTAGCAACTCAGGTGACAAGTGCGTACACACTCAGATAGGCCCTGCACGCAGGACTACAGTGAGAGATCGTGCAAGGAATCGCACTGTGTCAGAGCACCAGCACGTAGACACCCTACGCCGGTCGGAACAGCGGCTGGAACAGGAGCAAAGGACTCTCGCGGACTGCCAGGCCGCCGCCAAGGAGGCGCAGGACCGCGTGCCTGCATCACCGCCGCCGCTGGACGCCAACGCGCTGGAAAGGCGGCGAGCGGCGCTTCGTAACGCTCGCGGCAGGCTGAACGAATACGAACGGGCCCGCCAGAGCCGCGAGACGCTGGTGGGTCAACTGAATGCCCTGATCGCCGGGCACGAGTCAAGCGATGCATCCTCGAGCGGTCAGTCGCTGATTTTACCTGCCGTCCTAGCCGTGCTGGGCGTGGCGATGATCGTGGCTGGCCTTTTCCTGGGCGATTCCGCTCTGTCGTTGGGCATCGTTGGTGGACTGGTGCTGCTGGCCGCGTGCTGGGTACCTGCTGCTCCGCGGTCGTGCTACACCTGCAGCGGCGCCCAACCCGCTGGCGACGGCAGTTTCTCGACAGGTGTCGGATGCGGAGGCGTTGGAGGCATCGGCCTGGCGGCTACTGGTTGAGGCCGCTGCGCCCCTAGGCATCGACGGGGATCCCACAGGCGCAGCGCTGGACAGCACCGAGGCGCGACTGGAAACCCTCAGGACTGCACTTTCGACCTGGAACGATGCCAAGGAGAAGGTCGATGAGGCCAAACGGCGTCTTGAGGAGCAGGAGCGAAGGGTGGAGGCTGCGGCCGCTTCGCTCACTGACGCGAACAAATCCAGGGAAGCAGCCCGCAGCAACTGGGTGGAGTGGCTGGGACAACACGGACTTCCCACCAGCTTCACGCCGGACACCGTTGTGGAGTTCCTAGGCCACGTCGAAACCACGCGAGTAAAGATGGAGCAGGTCGGGGACAACCGGAGGAGAGTATCGGCAATCGAATTCGACATCCGGCAGTTTCGTGAGAGAGTGGAACCGCTGGCCCTTCGACACGACGTGCAGGTGGACTCTGAGGACTCGAGTAAATTGGCGCTAGCCGCAGACGAGCTCATTCGCAGGCTGGACGAGGCGGAGACCGCCTACCACAGCCGCGAGCGAAACAGGGAACAGGCCGAGGAGGACCGGCAACTGCTGGAGGGAAGGAAGCGGCGACTAGAGTCGGCGGAGGAGGATCTGTCCGCGCTGCTTACGGCAGGAGGGACGGATGACACCGAGGAGTTCCGTCGCCGGGCGCGACTCGACGAGGAGCGAGGGGGCGCTTGAGCGACAACGTGACGAGCACCGTCGCAGCCTGGAACGCCTCAGCGGTCCGGGGAGCGGTACGATGCGTTCCGCAAGGAGCTGAAGGCAGCCGAACCTGACCAGTTGAGGGACGATTCGGCCCGGCTGTGGGAATTCCAGGGCGAGATTGCTGCTCAGCGAGACTCGCTGCGAGAGGAGCGGGGTGGTATCGATGCAGAACTTGCTCGCCTGACCGGTGAGGAGGAATCGTCGGCGTTGCGAGTGCGTCGAAACACGCTGGTTGAGCAACTGCAGGAACACGCGCGGGAATGGTCAAGGCTGACCATTGCCGAGGCGCTGCTAGAGAAAACCAGACAGAAGTTCGAGCGGGAAAGGCAGCCGAGCGTCGTACAGCATGCCCAGGACTTCTTTTACAGGGTAACCGGCCAGCGATACAGCCGCCTGTTTTCTCCGGTGGGAGAACAGAGTGGGCAGCAGACGATAACGGTGATTGATGATTCCGGGGCGAGCAAACAGCCCCACGAACTCAGCCGCGGAACCCGGGAGCAGTTGTACCTCGCGCTGCGGTTCGGGCTGATCAGGGAGTTCGGGGAGCACGCAGAGCGTCTGCCGGTGGTCGTCGATGAGGCGCTGGTGAATTTCGACCCGGAGCGGGCGCGACTGGCAGCAGAGGCCTTTGCCGAACTGGCAGGAACGAACCAAGTGTTGGTATTCACGTGCCACCCGGCGACAGCCGACATGTTCGCGCAAGCCGCGGGCGCGCAAGTGGTGGACATCAGCCACTAGAGGCAAGCGCGTATTTGCCAGACTGCGGCCGCACCTCCTCCGATATGCTCAGGATGCGCGGCCCGCAATCCGGTACTGGGTCGTGTTGCGACGTTAAGCGGTCAACGGATACCAAGCGCCGGGAACCGCTGCTTCTGCTAGTCCTCGGGGGGCCACTTGGTGCCGCCGACCGTGGGTCGCTCAGCGGGCGGGGCCTTA
>CASHTH010003091.1:0-11979 GCA_030341885.1 Geodia barretti
GATCAACGTCTTCGCCGCTCATAAATACACTGAATCCATCAAGCGCGCCCTTCGATTGGGAAGCAATCTGCATGTTCCGTCCGTCCATACCAGTCCCTGGCCCTACACGGTTCTTTCGTGGCTCCACTAGGTAAAAATATGATATGGTTAAGTAACCAAAAGCTGGCACATATCAGATACAAGTAGCTACTCAGCTGACAGTTTTCTGCATGTGCTGAACACTATGTTTATTCTGTTCCTTTGCCAATGGACATCACAAGTTTGTTCGCTTAGGCGGTTCGTCAGCACATGCAGGAATTGATGGGTACAGTAGAAGTTGAGTGTGGCATGCGTGCAGCACCAACTAACCGTTCGCCCTCGACCCGTCTCTAAACTCATTTTTGGAAGGCGATGCATCATTTGGTTGTACCCATCGTGGGGATGTATGTATCACACAGGCGGGAGACATATGCATGTTTCTCGAACATGCTCCCCCCCAAACATAAACTCGTGGTCCAGACAGTAATAGCATGCTATTTTGCGAAGTTCAACCCATAACCAACGAACTCGATAAGGTTTATGGAGAGACTATCAGCCGTGTTGACAAAGCTCCTACCTACCGTCGGTTCTACTTTTCTTGAAAGTCAGGTTGCTGGACATACCACGCGGGGTGTCTATTGCGCTGGAGTATTGTACTTTCCCCAAATAAATCGTGCCATTGACTGCGTTTCAGAGTGGGAATGAGTCACAGCATGCGCCTGCACAACATCTCCTCCTCCACTGTTTCACACACAGGGTCCTTCGCTTACCACATTCGGGTTTGGTAGCGACTGATTTTATGGACAATGTGAATGACTCATATTATGGTGTTGACACCAATGGCCTATTCCCCCAGACATAATGTGGCTATCGTTCGGTTGCCAAAGTAATAACTTGCATTTTTCAGATTAGGTGCTTTCTCGCTACGAGCAAGTGTGGACCACTAGCCGAGAGCAGCAATCATGCATGGGAACTCTATTAACAAGCACTCTCTAGACTGTCGCAATAAAATGTACTGTTGTCAATCATCCACCAGTTTTTATGTAATTCTGTGTATTGCATGTGTGATAACTACGTGAGCTTACAAGTTCCAACACTTAACCATTTTGAGCAGCATATCCCATACACAATCCTATACAATTACGACTCCTATACAGGCATGCAAGACGTAATATAATACTTATCTCGTGACATATCTAAGCCGTGACACGCAGTCCATGCTCCAAAGATTTCGTCTAGGCATGCTGGCAAGTATTGTGAGAACGCACCAAGAAGAACTCTGTGACAACAATCGCCTTGAAGCGTGAATAAATTAGATAGGTTCCAAGGTGGGGTACCCACATGTATGGGCCACAGAGCTCGATCCAAGCCCTCCAAATCACGGTGAATGTAACAACAAGCTGGTTTGCTGTACAAACAGACGATCCTGTCACAAACCGTAAGAAATTTGCACTCGTCCTGCCGCAGGTTTCCGAGTACGGGCGTAAGTACGAACATCACCAACTCCCTCCTTTCGTGTAGAAGGTGATAATTCGCTAGCATACTCCCACTTGTAGCGCAGTGCGAAGCTTACTCAGAGACCGGTACCAGTCTACAATCGCGGCATCTCATGGTTTCCAAAACCGTGATGACCGCGGATTCCTGCCGAACTCATTGATAGGCACAAGGCGTTCGGAGGAACAATAGTTCGAAAGATCACGAACAACTGGAGAAAGTTGCCTACAATGTGCTTGCTCTGGCAATCAAAACAACCTGCAAACTGTCTATGTGACGATGCGTTTCAAGAGATTCTGAAAAAGGCTCCTTGAGACTCCACCTGTTCTGCATGCCTGATTGAACATAACAGCTAATGCAGGCACTAAGGATGCCAGCAAATGATAGCAACCATGACAGGATCACGGAGTCATGTGGCATTTTGCAAAGCCAAACTGCGCAAGGGTAGAAATGCTATGCAAAAGAAGGACAGCACAAAGGAGATAACCACAAATATAACTAGCCCAAGCATTTCCAGTTCTGATGTTTTCACATAGGGTTAACAACAGGAAAAGGAGGCGACACACCATCCAATACTTGGCAAAACAATCAAAAAAACGCACAAAAAACTCTCGGGACACCCACACATAACTGCTCCTCTCCCCTAAAACAAATTTGCAAGGGTACTCCTGTAAGATTACTTCTCGATCATTGTGAACAGTGTCATAACATGGAGTAAATATTCACTCTTTCAACTTCATGTATACGCCCTCCTTCAGGACATGAGCACACAAACTTCATACAGCAAGAATCACTGAAAAATATATAAAAGCAATCCCCTTAAAAATATTACGCCTTTACATGTGCTAAAAAGACTACATTTTGTATATTAGACGATGCCTAGCTAGCTAACAAGTTCAATACAGCACGCGCACGCAAGGCTCATACAGTTACGGCAACCTTTCGCGCAACACTTCTGTATGAAAATTACAGCACGGCGGTTGCCCGTGTGACTCAACCGCCTGCAAATATCTTAGTAAGCGCGTACACTGCCCATCACTCCACCATTCTCCATACGCCTATCTCATCATCTTTGGGGCTTTCAAAAAAAACAGACCGATGATATTGTTGGAAGTGGTCTGTTGATTAACAAAGGAAATAAGCTGGTACACTCTTACCCCCTCCCAAGTCAAGGCTATAAAACAATATCCAGAAGTAGCCAGATTGTATATACTTTTGACTTCTGACCAATCAGATGCATGGAAAAGTGTGCATTAAATCACTCAATGTCTCACTTCAGTTGGGCAATAACCAGATATGTGGCACACTTACTTCTGCCCAGGCTTGCTTGTGCTTCGAGCTCGAATTGCCCATACACGCCCACGTTGTCTGGAGGGAGTCTACGGGCCTAAGGCAGAACATCGTTACTCATCTTGTAGGCATCTCGACACGGCGGTGCGTAGATCTTGGCCACAGCACAACTGGCAAACTGTGTCTCTGCTCCACCATTTGCAAACACCGCGCCAATACGATGCCGGCAATTCTCCGTGCCCACACATTAAAAAACTAGAGTTACTAGTTGTTAAGTAAACTATTACTTACACTAGGAATTAGTTATTCATCCCAATCTGTAATCATAACTCTCTGCAACACTGCTTGACAATTTTGACAGTGTGTGAAGATGAAAACAGAATATAACGGAATGTTTAGAATTCTCCACCCTAACCTTAGGGTCTTGATACCATACACAGCTCCCTTTTCCCGCAAAATCATCTCCACCCAGCTGCACCATAGACGACTCAACAAGCTTGTTATCCCTTCCATGACAAGAAAAGGGATATGTCCATCATGACAAACAACTTAAACCCCTCGTTGTAATTTCTTCCTGCACTTGCAAAGACGTCATTGTTCGCTAACAACCTAGACTTTTCAATGCGACCTTCTTTACTTAGGACACCTTCGCCGCTCTGCGGCACCGCCGCCTTTTCACTGAAAAGATGACATCTCGGCTTACGGCCTCACAACACCCTTTTCCGTTCTTTGAACTCGGAATTGCTTGATTTCACCATCGGATCAAACGCCATAGACCTTGCCGTGAAATCGCAGAACTCGAGCTAAACAGCTGGGCCAGAACTTCTTTCCTTTCTTTCTTCGGGCCGCTTTGCGGAAACCATAGCACAATGGGCTGCATCAGTAACATGATCCGACAAAAAGACAGGCAAATCCAGTTGCTTGAGCTCACACTACTAAGAGGCCCTTCGGGCGCTCGTCAACAACTCGCAGACAACCGGGCGGGGAACAGCAGCTGCCATCCTTAAATCGGAACAAACGCTCCATCCCAATCGTCGGGGTGAGGAAGAACAGCCGATCAGCGACGCGCGGGGCGGCGGACAAACTACGCCGACGGCAAAATCGTCCCGGAGATTCAGGTGACGAGCGCTAACGTTAAAGCACGGTTCCGGGTGCGGCGGGGGCGAGGGAATGACAGGCCGCGCCGCGCCCGAAGCACACCAGAAACACACGTCGGTGGCGACCATGCGGCAAGGGAGAGCCACGGGCAAAGAGTCTCAAAGGTCCAAGCGTCGGGCCAGCCCGTGTATTGCGTGCGGAAAACGTCTCAGGGGCACCGGAGAACCTGAGAAAACCTGAGAGATCAGGGAGGCGCCTGAAGTTAGAGGACCGACCTGAGAGTTTAGAGGTCGACTCCAGATTTGTTTTGTTATGATGGCGTTCCAGCACTGAGTGGTATTGGGACACGTGTAGTACTCAAGTAGGCGCTGCACGAGCCGCCCAGCCTTCTCTGATGAATCTGTGACAAGCCTACCTGCCAAAGAGTTGTGAGGACTGTGATTCAAAGCAAGGACACACGCCCCCTTCAAGCGGTATGTCCTCGAGTTCAATATTGTCATGATTTGTGATACACATCAAGGACTCCGGTAAAAAAGCACTGCGCTAAAAGGCGCTTAAAGGTTTAGTTACCGCAACCGTAGTAAACAACCTTCTGGCTGCAGCACTCTCGAATCGTGAAGAAAGGCCCTTTTGTCGACCAAGCCTCCAAGCGTTTTATTGTCATTTTTGGCATGGAATATCCATGTGGAGTGTGCAAGAGCGAGGTACAAGAGACTGATAAAGCTATATATACAGTGTAAGGGAGAATGGTATCATTGCACGTGCGTTCGGATTGATGATGATGAATACGGTTATCTGTCAGCCTCCGACGACTCATGGCCTGCAAAAACTGCAGCCTTCCTCCGTTTAACAGCATCGATGCCATTGCCATTTTGACACACCAAAGCTCGCTGTACGGCAGCAATTTTATTGCAGACTGCTTTGGACTTACCTTTTTGGGGTTTATTCAGGTATTATATGATGGCCTTTATGTGGCATGAGCTGCTGGCTAAAAGAGGGGCCTAATGATGTTATATCTTGTCTTGCTAATTTTATTTTCAAGACCACTTTAGGACCCAAGTGGAGCATGTTTTGGGCAGATAGCTAACAAAATAAAAATAATTAGATTTAATTCGTCGCCATGTGTATTCAAGGCGTTTTTAGTCCCTGGCCACACATATGGCCCAACTGACCGAAACTTTGCTGTAATAGAAAAGTACGCTTCTAAAGATGAAGCGGTATATACCCCACAGCATTGATATTATCATGTTTGCAAAGCTGTGATCAGTGTTGGTTCAAGAGTGGAAGTCATTGAAATGGAGCAAGAATTCTTTAGAAATTACTGTCATCATCTTCAAAGGCTATATACTGAACGTACGAAGGATGTGAATATTAAACCTTTAGAGAGCAGTATGGTTTAACTTTGGCAGAGGTGAAAAAATAGTAAATGGAAAATTTGTCTCATTTGAGCACCCATCTGAAGTTTGGGTACGACATACCTATGACGTTGAAGAGGTGCCTCAATGTGTGTCTTTTCTCAAGAAAAGGGGAGCTCGGAGTGGGTTTGAGTGCATTCCCCGTTACCATCAATATCCACTTCCCATTAAAAAGGAAAAAGCTGAAGATGTAAAAAAGCTGGTTTCAAGATATGTTCGTAGCAAAGATCAATGCTTCTACTCTGATCTCGCAGTGAACACGGAGAGTGGTTCTGACACAGCTATGATTTTTGTTAAAATGTGTACCAACTTGCTTCATACATTACAGTGGAACCCCTCTATAGTGGCCACCATTGGGGAACGACCCTTTGGCCTTTATAGAGGGGTGGCCACATCTCAGGGGTTATTTTATACAATTGGCTTTATTCACACCATGAAGCTTCAATACAACCAACACATGTATATACATTGTACAAAGAGTGATAGTATTAGATAGGATGAAAAAAATCGTCAAGTGTGGTCTGCCTAGCCAAGTTAAGGCTTTCGCAGTGAAGGTAGGTGAGCTTATTCATGGATGATGCAATCCTTGTTGCCTCTTCAGAGAATCCTCTCCGATCCAAGAATGACTGAACCTCCTCAAGTGAGGATATCGCATCCTGAAACCGTGTGATTTTTGGTGGAGGTGGTTCTAGGTCAAACTGTCCTTCTTCATCATCAGGATCCTCTTGGACAAGTGAGTCCGAGACTGCTTGTGAGGAGGAACCAAGCTTGGCAAAGAAGCGATCTTCCCAGTCATCATCATACTGCATGCAAATAGGAACATCACCCTCCCCGTTGATGTACTCTTCAACTAGGCAGTTGGTTTCTGAGGGAGAGATCGATCGAAAAGGTCATGGAATTCTTCCTGAGCTTCAACATCATCAAAGGGATCTTCAATCGACGAACAACAGAGAAACTGGACCCAGTAATTCCTGACTTTGTAAAGCATTTCCTGATCGTCTCTTCCTGAACCGAATCCCAAGCTTCGGCTACCCACCTAATGGCCATAAGCACGCTTATAGACTTAATAATTTGTGAAGCAGTGTCGTTGGTTTCATCGATCTTCGAAAGAACAAATCGCAGAAGGAGTTTCCTATAGTGAACCTTGAAATTTTGAATTATGCCCAAGTCAAGAGGTTGTATCTGTGATGTGGTATTCGGAGGTAGGAATATAATTCGTATATTTGAATATTTTCCCTTTAAATCATGAGGGTGGCATCCAGCATTATCCAATAATAGCACAATTGAACGTGAACATGATGAAAGGCAATGATTCAATTTTGTAAGGACTTCGTCTAATATTTCTCCTGTCATCCAGGCATTGGCCTGGCTGAAATACTTCATAGACACATCTACACCTTTAAAACATCTTGGTTTTTCGGCTTTCCAAATAACAATTGCAGATTCCTTTCCACCAGCAGCATTGGCAATTAAAGCGATCATAAACCTTTGTTTAGCCTTCTTTCCCCCCCCTTGCACAAAGATCCTTTCTTCCCAAAACCATGCTCTGGAAGTGCACGCCAAAAGCATCCAGTCAAGATTCCAAACATTCTCGGCCGAATATCCCGTAAGAAGCTCAGGAATTCTCTCTCTCCACGAAGCTCCAGCTACATCACCAGACTCTCCATTAATTTCCATTTTGTGAATATCGTTGCGTTTTTTCCATCGGTCTAACCACCCATTAAATTACGCACACCCAGTTGGTCAGCAATTAGCCTAGCTTTCTCACATAACTGTGGTCCAGCAGGATAGATATTACGTGTAGTTACTAGCAAATACCACTTGTAAAGCGATTCATTTATCTCTGCAAACTCACATGTACGAGACCTCTTGCTCAAGAGAACACAATCCTTAGAAACGTTCGACTCATACTGTTCAACTATGCTTTCTTTCTTGGAGAGTAGTTTGGTGACTTGAGTCTTGCCACATCCAAACCTAGCGGCCAGTGCCCTGCTGCTTAACTGGGGGTTCTTCCCGGCGGTATCGATCAATTCGCACTTTTTCTTCAGGGTCAGTGTTCCTAGCCTTCTTCTTAGTCGACATCGCTAGCGAACACGTGGCTATGTCCATGTAGTGCCCACTAGACTTACTGCGCATGTCGTTGCCTATGCTATGGCTAGCCAGCCTGTTGCAAGCTCAGGGATTGACAGTTTTAGTTTCGACTCATTTGTTAGAGGGTATCATGTCTACATGGATTGTTGGGACCCATGGAATGGACAAGTTTTGCCACTCGAGAGAGAGCCAACTAATCAGGAAGACCAGTGTGCTGTGGCCATGCAACTGTTGGACATGTACCGTTTAACCTAGCTCCTGTTGTATCGGCTTTCCTGAAGAGATCTTGCAACAAAGGGCTTGTGGAGGTGACGGGAAATAGGGTCAATCGGGGCGCGGTTACGGATTAGAATCCAGTGCAAGTATCATTTTTATGGATCTACCCCATACATTGCGAGACTTGAAACTATTGTGTACAAGCAACGCTCAGATGGACTGCTGATATGATGGACATGATTTTTTGTTGTGCAATCGTGGGTGGAGCTGGCCGTAAAGCGGGGTCAATTCGTGTTGGTGAGCATTATTTGGGGCCGGAAATCGCGGCCGTTATACGGAGTAGAGGGGTGGCCGCGAAGCAGGGGTTTCTTATGTACTATTCTAAGGGCGATGCAATTGGGACCAAGGTAAGTGTCCGCTATGGAAGGAATGGTCGCTTATCAGAAGTGGTCGTTAAGAGGGGTTCCACTGTAATATGTATAGATGATGAGTAACACAAATATAAGAGCCACATTCAATTGCATGTCAGTTAGCATTAACTTTTCCCCATGATTGCTTGCTTAGCTCCTGATCATATCGAAACGCCTGATATCCCTTCTGAGCAAATTTTTTATGAATCTCTAGCTGTTGTTTCAGCTCCATTTCTACTGAGGGTGAAGGTGCATCCCCAATCCTAGCCACAATGGAGTCACAGGTGTCTGACCTCGGGTAGCCGAAGTAAATATTAAATTCTGTTACAAAGAGATCATGGTGATGGAGACCAGAAGTGGAGTGTAACGATAGGTTTATATATTTGCTGCACTGGTTGATGTGAAATGGCACGCTCACGATTGTCTTCTTGCAGCTTTACATATTCCGGATCATATAAATCTCTGTATAACCGTGCTATTGACAGGTCAGAAGAGAGATATACCCTGTCAGAGTTGTCTGAAAGAGAATAATGGCTGCTTCTTGCAGAAAATGAACGTAAGTGTTCCTGTATCCGATCACGAATGGTATCATCCACCTTTTCGTGCCCACTGTGCTTTCCACGTCTATCCCACACAATTTTGCTCCCATCCTCTGCACTCGTGATTTTTCTCGAAGGACTCACAGCCCAAATCCATGCACACTGCAAAGAGCCTTCTGGCACACCTTCACATCCACAACTTTTTCGTCTCGAAGGTAGTATTCAAAGCTGAATTGGCTCTCTTCAGCTGGTGGTCTGCCTAGTCGCTTTCCATTAAGTGTAGTCTTTGGATTAGATTTTCGCTTGCCGTCTTCTTGGTTTCATGCCGACACAACAAACCATTCAAATATATGTTTTGTTGCTCATAGTACAAGTCTTGGAATTCACCCCTAATCTTTGCCAGATGATCTTTCGCAAAGAGGGTCAGGCACTGCTTCCTGCAGCATACGGTCAAGCTACATATGTCTGGATGGGGGGCGTTCTTTCTGAGCCAAGGCTTCTTTACATGCTTGTGCTTCCAACTGTCAGGATACGTCGTCCTTTTTCGACCTTTTCGAGACTCTTCGTGGTCTGCAGGCACTTCCACTGATGCCCCAACTTCAGGTGGGTACAGAAAGGAAAACTCAGACCCATCTTGTCGAGAGATAGACTCTGGGGACTCAGCAGCAGTTGTGGCCCTGGAGGAACAAGGAGCAGGTAAAGCTACCGAGTCCATCACGTACGTATAACAGCTACAAATATACACGCTGCGTGCGTACAATGTGACGGTCACGTGATATGTAAATTTCACTGCGACGGCGAGCGTAAACGCGAGTGCTGTCGAACTGGAGCCCTTAGTATATGAAAGTAGAGTCATTGTACTGTAAGTTTCTGCATTCAACAGAATTTCCAATAAAAAGCGTTTTAAGGTCGTTTTTGACCGGAGGCCTTCACATACTTCAACATATAACGCTATGCGACTACAGGTAGCGATGTCAGTGATTTTTTGCCGCAAACAAAATAAACTATAATATTTGACCTTTTCATTTTGGAGCAGAAACATATTTGAGTCGCGAAGGAACTGCTTGAAAATCAAACAAAAACGGCCTTCTTTTCCATTGCAATACGCTCTGGTGGCACGAAAGAAGCGCCTGCTGCTTTTAGACATGGCCACCAACGATAATGGTAATAGAGCCTAACTAGAGAGCCTCTGGTGACGACTGCAACGAGGCCAATAGTGTTGGTAGCTATTGACAAACTCGCTGTTAACAGAAGCTTACTAACTAAAAATAGTAGCTGTATGAGTGAGAGTCTGCATTTTATAATAATTATTGCTCTGGTTGCCCACTTCTTTCTATGTGGTGAGTAAAATCCATTTCGTTTGGCTGGTCAATGGAGAGTTGTGTGCATGATGGATCCATCAAGCTGATAAAATTTCATGAGCTCAAAGAGGGTACATACAAAAGTTAGCTATTATAATAGCTCAAAGTCACCATGCACAATGTCATCCATCAACCTTTGAGTGGTAAAGTTCAAAACAAGGAACGACGCACATGGGTAAGTTGCACTGTTTACAACAGAATGTAGTTGTCTTCCTGCCCTTTTTCTTGCTGCACACTGTGCAAGTCGCCCAGGGAAGTGACGCTCAGTGAGACGGGCTAATGGTGGGAGGGGACGGGGAGCTGGTCCAGTTGTTGGCGGTGCATCCTCCGTGATGTTTACTGCCACAGATGTGAGCATCTCTTTCGCCAGTTCAATACGGAACTGCTCGTGGGTCAACCGACGACCTGTGTGCGGTGCCTCTGTGTACATGATGTACGCATTCACAATCGCCAGGTCCAGGAGGTGAAAATACGCACGCCGCCACCACTTTACGGTTCTGTGTGCAAACCCGTAATATGAGAGGAGTTGATCGCTTTTATCGACTCCCCCCATATGTTGATTGTACTCCTCAATCATGACGGGTTTCCTCACCTCCTCGCGTCCACCCTGCACATGTCGTGTTCTCCGTGTCTTCGTCATCATCGAGTCGTCGTGCACGGTGGACAACATCGAAACTTGGCGTTTATCGGCCCATTTGAGTGCCACCATGCTTTCGTCCATGGGCCACCGAACAGACATCCCCCTTTGCCAGATTCTTCTTCAATTCTTGTGGCAAACCTCGTCGATTCACCCGCACAGTCCCACATGCTCCAAATCCCTTCTCCCTCAGTTCTGCGAAGAGGGCCGGACTGGAATAAACGTTGTCCGTGTAGACTGTGATGCCCTCTTCCCTGCAGCTTCTCAACGAGTGCCATAACCACAGCGTGTGTGTGGTTCCTCCCAGTGACATCAAGTGAGTTGTCTTTTCCTACATTATGATATTATTTATATTATGTTATGGCAAATTACATTCCAAGCTAACACAAATACCTGTGTAAAGCATCCAGGCCCAGACATAGCCTGTGGAGCTGTCTGCCAACACATAGGCTTTCATGCCCCACTTCGTGGGTTTTTTAGGGAGGTACTGAATAAATACCAGTCTCCCTTTGAAACCAATCATTGCCTCATCCACAGACAGCTCTCGGTGAAGTGTGTAGCACCGCTGGAAGTTGTTGATGAGAGGCTCAAGGAACGGCCGCAGCTTCTATAGCTTGTCGTCGTGGACTGGCTGACCTCTGGGGATGTAGTGCTCGTTGTCAGCCAGATGGAGGAACTTCATGACAAGACTGAAGCGGTCACGCTTCATGATCTACAAGTAAATTTATATGTGTTGCATTTTATGTATTGGATCTGTGAACATTACAGTTTTGAAGGCATACCTTCGAGCATGTTTGGCTAGAGTACGGCCAAGTTGTGACTCAGTGATCTTCCATGGTGGGCAGATTTACAAGACCCATGATGATGACAAGAGCTAGGAACTTTTTGAGCTCATCTCTGTCAAACTCCTGCCGTGACCACTGCTGCACACGTGAACGCGGAGTGATGGTGTGGGTGTCAGCGTACTGTGACGCATAGAGGTTGGTCTGTTGGACGATGTTGTCGAGCATGTCGTCAGTTACCAACATCTGAAAGAAATGGAGAGGCGATCCATCTCCTACGGGTTCAGTACTGCCAGGGCTGAGAGTGTACTCTGGTATCTGACTCATAGCTACATCATTTTCAGCCCCCAACTCCATCTCCACCACCTCTGCATCCTCCGCATAATCGCCTGCCTCCTCGTTGTCACTGTTCGCATAGCCATCAAATTCGTCGTCACTCAAGTCATCACCATCATCCACTGGGCCTGGTATTTCCAGCCTGTCTTGCATGTTTGCAACCACCTCATTTACACTGTACAGTCTGGGAAGCCATCTCCTGCTCTCTGGTGTGGGCGTAGCTCGAGTGTGCACAGTTACTGTAAACTGCTGCATGCGCGTATAGCGCTGCGCAAGTCTTCTTCTTCTTTTA
>CASHTH010003092.1:0-12984 GCA_030341885.1 Geodia barretti
CATGTGCTACTACTTGAACTTGTGCAATAAGGGTTGTTTTCTCAGAGCCTATCACATATGCACCTAGACTGCAGAGTGTCGTGGGTTCGAATCCCACCTAGGGCAGCTCTTTATTTTTCCTTGGAAAAAAAGAGCTGTCCTAGGTGTAGTTGATTTGTTTGTTGTGCCTTTGCCTTTCTACCTCATAGGTTTCACATGCATTATACTTGGCTTGGAGTTGGGCGTCATTGGTGGTTTAATTACCCCGGTCTGCTCCTACATGCTAAGTGAGAGTTTACTGTGCCATAGCACAGTGGTTGGAGGTGTGCCTTGTGTTGTGTTGTGTTGTGTTGTAGATTCGAACCCCTACCAGCTGAGTTGCCCTGTTAGCTCAGTTGGTAGAGCGCTCACCTAGACTGCAGAGTGTCGTGGGTTCGCATCCCACCTAGGGCAGCTCTTTATTTTTCCTTGGAAAAAAAGAGCTGTCCTAGGTGTAGTTGATTTGTTTGTTGTGCCTCTTTGCCTTTCTACCTCATAGTTTTCACATGAATAACTGGTTCTTGGAATGACTGGGTTGGCTTGCTTTCTGCAACTTTCTTTACATGGGAATGATTCATGCATAATCAGCGCTTGTTTGCTAAAAATAGCACAGTATGGAATGGACTTCAACCTCTCACCTTCAGTCTCTACAGGGAGGGTAGTGGCAGGTCCAGTACCAACACCATTGACTGCAGCCACTGAAACAGTATACTGTGTGGATGGAGTCAGTCCAGAGATTGTGGCTTGTCTAGCATCTGTGTTAACACTAGCAGTTCCTTTCACCACTCCATCCGTGTTTGCTGCAGTAACTGTGTAGCCAGTGATATCTCCATTCCTCTCAAGACAGGCCACCTCTCCCCACAGTAGAGTGACACTGTTAGCAGTGAGTGTACCCACTGTGATCGAGGCAGGAGAACCACTGGGAGCTGTAATAGACTAAAACAGCTAACAACTATTGAACTAGACAATTGTACTGCCCCTTACCAGCTTCAGTGTCTTTGCGTAGCAGAGTTACTGACTGGACTCTACCAAGCATCATTAGAGAGTTTCACAGTGATGGTGTACCTATTCCCCTCCTCTAGTCCATTATTGTATAGCTAGTGAGCTGCCAGTCTGTGATAATGCTCCCTCCCTCATCCTCATTAGAACAGGCCACCTAGGTGTCTCTCTGCCACTGGAACCAAGACGCCAGTCCACCACTGAGTTCACTGGGGACACTACCAGTGATGGTTACAGTAGTGAAGTGACCGTGGAAGTTGAGTCATGTATGGAGCTGATGGACTGTGGTGGGGAGCAAACTATGTGAGCTACCATGCTACCCACGCTAGGAAATAGGTTTGTTTGTGGGTGCCATTGTAAACTGAAACTCCTACTGTGTACGCTATATATGGCATACCTAAACTAACAGTGACCACCAAGGTTGGCCTAGGTTTTTAACCAGATGATGATGTGCATGACAATAGATATCGTGTATGTCTTTCGATTGGTAAGACGCAGTCAGAGTGTAGCTGTGTGGTATGAGCCACACCATCATATATCCACATCACTGCCTGTGGTGAGGAGATCCTGTAGCCATGTGGTATCTCCCAGTGGAGAGGAGGAGTCCAGGTCACTGTGATACTAGTGGGACCACGGACTGCTGTCACACCAGTAGGAGGCAATGCACCTGGAGCATAAACAAGTCATTGCCATTATAAAAAACCTAGTCAGCCAGCTTTTACAAATAGTTTACAGCACTGAGAACTGTACCATAAAAAAGCATAATACCTGCTACAAAGATTGTAGAGGAAGCAGATGATGGCTTGGGATTAGACACAGTACAAGTGTATTCTCCTGCAGTAGTCACAGTCAGAGTGTGGGTGTACTGTGCAGTCACCGGGTCATTGAACACAGTCTGGTTTCCTTTGGTGACAGTGGTGGAGTCTCTGGTCCAAGTGACAGTGGTAGCAGGTCCACCAGTGGAGATACAGGTGAGCGTCAACTGGTCAGAGTCAAATGTCACATCTCCAGATATCGTGATGTCCCCTACAGTGATGTCTCCTACAGTGAAATGTTAGTGAAATCATCCAACCAAGAACCCAGAATCCCACTAGAGTCAATTTTTAGTTCCCATGCCATGCCAACTCAGGTGAGAAAGTAATGGGCTACTAAAACCAGCACAGCTCTACAAACAATACAGTCGAACCTTGTTAATATGAACTCCAGGGGACCGTCAAAATGTTCATATTAAAAGGAATTTCACTATAACAGTACGTTGCTAGTTATATTAGTGTTATAATGCCAGCGATTTCAAAGTGGTTCGTATTAAGCAGGTATTTTGCTTTAACAGTGTTCGTATTAACGAGGTTCCACTGAAAGGGATAAGTTGCCTTTGTGCTCTTTAGCCATCAAATTTCGAAGTAACTGCATTTACCTCCATTGCCAGTATACAGTCCCACATAGACTGTGTCTCTCACTGAGTTGTCATTATCATCATGGACAGCATTAGTTGAGATATCACAGCGATAGATACCAGTTGGTGGGGTACCATGGTTACGACGTAAGTCAACTCTCCGATCTCCACGGGTCTCATAGATATCGCCAATTCCAGTGAATGGCAATCTCGTTCCATTTGGGAAATACCAGTCTCCACGATGAGAACCCATGAGTACTCCTACAACATGTGCTGAGTCAGTATGACACTGAACACTGTCACTACCACTGTCATCATTCCCCACTAGACTGAGGTCCACATAGGAATGGTTGGCCAGAGTCTGGCCATTGAAGGAGACATAAGGAAAGGTCTGAGAGTGGACCTCCACCAGAGACCAGAGGAGACTCAACAGAGATACAAGGCGCATCGTTCATCTGTTGCACATTCCAACCAGCCCTGCCAAATTATTGTAACCACTATGTCCATCCATATATGGGAACAGAAAATTAAAAGCCCGTCATCCCCGCCTTCGTGAGGGTTGCTGCAACAATTTGGGCGTAATTGACGGGCACATGTGTAGGCTCAATGAAGGTTTGGAATGTGAGATAGTCAAGACAGACACCAGTACATTAGTAAATTTAAAATCCTGCGAATTCAAAAAGAGGATAATAGGGCTGTATAAAAAGAAAGGGAGACAAGATAGGGATGGGATACATGAAGCATGGTTAATGAACAGATTTGAGCATGCCAACACCCCGATCCCATCACACAATCCCTATATTGTTGCCTGGTGTGCCACTCGTAAACTCCATTTCGACCCATGGTTACTCAGTAGCATGACTTCACATTGTTATGGTAACGTGTTGGTTACTCAGCATGACTTTTTTTGGTATTTTCAAGCTGTAAGTCTATATATTGTAATGTTTAATAATTCACCTAGGCAAAATATGGGGGTGATGGGTTATTACGAAACCTCAAGCATTCTTCGCCCGCTAACACTAAACCACATAGTGCATTTCTTAAGCATTAATCTAAGCAGAGTGTCATTGTGTGCACCTACTTTTATTCTGCAGAAAATAGCAATACCAGCAGTTTCAGCACTGCCTTGATTTTTTCGTAAATAGTTACGGATTGAAAAGCAAGTTGAAAAAATATTTTTACGAGAAAATAAAAATACAATAAGTATAGTGATGCAAGGCTAATGTCAAATGATGCCATCGGTTTGAGGGGGTAGAGGCGGGGTCTGACGGAGCCATAGTGCGGTGTTTCCACGCCAAAGAGCGACTCTCAGACGGCCGAAAAGGTGTCTTGTGGTGTGAGGCAAACAGGAAGGGTTCACCCTCTGTCCAAGGGCTTCACCTATTCTGCGAATGGTAGAAGACGCCCCCAGAACCCAACCGCCCAATGTCTCCACCACCACCAGAATGAACTCCATTCCAGCGGCGCGACACGCTTGTAGGTTGGCAGAGAGCTTGCGTCGGACACATACCTCAAGAGCATGGCCTGGGGTCACTGCAGCCTCGGCCAAGGTTAGCCGCTGTAGTGGCGAAATGACTGACAGGTAGGAAGCAGAATGTCAGCGGGGCGGGCACTGGAATTAGAAACGATTCCAGGAGCTTCTTTTCTCGGGCCAAGGGCAGCAGATTGAGCAGCACTGAAGAGGACATCTCTGATGTTGTTGTGTCGGGAAATCCTGTCTCCACAACCCACCTGATGGTCCCCCATCATATCTGCCTGGAGCCCACATTCAGGACATAGATAGTTGCTCCCATAGAGAGGGACCCCCAACCAGTACCTGAAAGAGCAGCGGAACTCCCGGTCATGGATGTGAAGGCCAAGTGGAGCGGAGGGAACCACGTTCAGCCAGTCCCCAGCATGTGGAAGACTTGAAGAATGGGCTAGGGCTCTGGAGCGAATGTCAGGGGCAGTGGAGAGAAGGTTTTTGTAGATAGCTTCGTCGATGGCGACGGAGAGTGAGCGCTGATAGATAGGGACATCCACATCATAGAGACTAGTCCAATCAGGACGGTTGGCAGCAGCAGCTATGGCTGGGGGAACGTGAGGTGAAAGTCCAGGAGAATAACCAATGATCCTTTCCACCAAAGGCCACACACGTGGACATGAACCCAGGAAGGCTGCGGGAGCGTGAAGAGCAGCGCTCCGCAGGTTGAGTCTAATCCCGACTGCTTGGAAGGGAAGCCTTGAGCCAGGACCACTGTGAAATCGAAAGCAAGTCAACAAGACAATAATTATGCAAACGAGGAGCATTGCCATAATTCAACTTGTTCCTAAACCACTACCTACTAGTGTAGGAGCTGCTGTGTCAGACTCTGAGTAAGCTAGCAAGAAACCATGACTAGCGTGCAGCTCTGTACAGACGCGAACATACATATGGGAGATGTAACACTTGGGCGAGTGTGTTTGTAGTTTGCTATAGATTTGCGCTTTAGAATTTCTTCTCTGCAATATTTAGCGGTTTATACGTAGATACACAAATTGTACACAAAAAGTTAAACGGGTGAAATTTTGTGCCATTCTTTCTACATGTGCATGTCACTTGAATATTTGAACTCGATCGTTGAATGTGTCACTGACAAAGACATAACCATCATCTCTGACAGCAATGGCAAATGGATTTTTGAACTCTCCATCTTTGTTCCCTCTCTTCCCAAATGACTTAACGTACTTGCCATTCTCATCAAATACTGATACTCTGAGATAGTCGTATTCAACCACATACACCCAGTCATCAGGTCCAACTGCCACACTGACTGGTCCTCCTAGTCCCTCTCCTGCTCCAGTGTGAGTGATGGATGACAGATGACGGCCATTGGCATCGAAAATCTGAACTCTGTTATTCCAACAGTCAGCTACAAATACATTTCCTTTTCTGCTCACAGATATTCCACGAGGCCGATTGAACTGACCTGCCTCACTTCCCCTACTTCCAAAGTTGTCATGGAAGGTCAAGTCGTTGTTGAGGATTGTGATGCGATGGTTGCAAGTGTCACAGATATACACTCTGTTGTTGGTGTGGTTGTAGGCTGTGGCATATGGTGTGTTGAACTGCAGTTGTCCACTGCCCTTTGAACCCACTGACGCTATGAACTGACCCTCAAGAGTGAATTTCATCACACAATGATTCCCACCAACTACAAACACTGTGTTATCAGAAGAGATGGCTACTCCTGTTGGTGCAATAAGTCTGCTTTCTGTGTTTCCAAACAATCGCAACAGCCTGTGATTGCTGTCAAAGACTTTCATACAGTTAGCATTTCGCTCACAGACAATGGTTTCCCCAGTTTTGGCAAAAGCACTATGTCGTGGGTGCTTTATTTCACTAATGGTCTCGACGTGAGTACCTTTCAACTGGACCGTCTCGAACTTCACTTCTCCTAATGTCTGACATGCTGAACTCAAGTCTGCACACACCACACTAATCTCCTTCTCTAAACCCAACACCAGTTGCTGAGGTTTGAACTCGTCTGCCATCTCCCGTGCCCTCTCCTCCACTTGTCTCTTCATCGACAGCACCTCCTCTTGTGTGCCACTCTGCAGACTCCCCTCCACAAACTCCACGCAGCTGCTCAGCTGGGCCTGCCTCAACTCGTGTCCATCAATCCGGGCCGCCAGCTCCTTCTTCCCCTGACACACCTCACCATCTATCTGGGAGTGAAGCTCCCTCCTGCGAGCCTCTAGGATGGCCTGGAGATTGTCTACTTCAGCATCTACCTGTGCCTTTGCCTCTATATCCTGTCCATCTAGCCTGCTGGACCTTGCCTTCAGTCCTACAATGGTGCCTCCTACACTAGCAAGTTCAGATTTGACTGGACCTAGGCAGGCAAGGATGGCATCTCTGTGTTTGGGGAAGGTGTCCGGGACGAGGTCGTAGTTGTGGTCGCGATGGGTCTTGACGGTGCAGTCGCGGCAGATCAGCTCATCGCACGTCTCGCAGTAGATCTTGATGGGCTCTGTTGTGTGCTTGGAACACACAGAGCTCACCTTTTTAGGTGTCACCATTTTTGAGGCAGTTTCTTGAACTTGGTCGATGGTGGATATTTCGTGCCCCTGCAATTCTCTCCATTTACGATGCGTAATGAGGCAGTGCTGGCAAATGAACTGGCCGCAGTCTCGACAGAAACCCTGCACCTCTCCCTCCCCACACTTGTCACACTGCGCCTTCTCCGGGTCCCGCACCTTCTCCAAGACCTCCCTCACCTCGAAAAGGTGCTGGATGTAGAAGGCGGAGGGCAGGCTGGACACGCCCCCTTGAGGGAGAGTGGCGGGCTTGCGGCAGTTGGGGCACAGGGCACTCAATTTGTCTCTCTGTGTCCCCACCAGTTTCTCCAGACAGGCCTCGCAGAAGACGTGGAGACAGGGCAGTACTCTGGGTCTGCGGTACTCCTCCAGACACACCGAACACGACAGCTGATTCGATAGCTTCTCTAGTGCCTCCTGAGCTAGATTTCCAGGCTTTTCGGTGGTAGCTTGCGGTTTTTCAGCCATTATACCACTATCTGCAGAGAATCATTGTTACACAGTAGATACAGTTTGTGTTTAAAAGATGCGTCCAAATTGCGTGGGCGTCGATATTTTAGTTATTTTTTTCAATAGCATGGCTAAAACGCTCGTGAATTATAGTGAATTTTGGTACCTGTCCCGGATTTTTCACTCCTTGTTTTACAAGCTCATTAGCATATTCATATTCATCCTCCATACATTCTCTATGGGATAGAAAACCAGTGCGCAACTTCAACGGGAGCGAACAGTTCCTCGCCATTATGCGCAGTAGCGTTCTTTCTGCCTCCTACGGTACGCGCAGGCGTATTAGAGCCTGTTTCAAAAATGGGTGTGGCCACGTTTTGAGTATTACGTATTCGTTGAACTTTGCCATACAGGGGCTACGCCCATTGCCCATTTTTCTGAATAGGCTCTAATACGCGCCTCCGTGTACCGTAGGAGGCTAGGCAGAGAAAACCACTGCGCATAGTGGAGACGGACCGTTCGCTCCCGGTGAAGTCGCGCACTAGTTCTCTCTCTCATAGAGAATGTATGGAGGAGGAATATGAATATGCTAATGAGGTTGTAAAACAAGGAGTGAAAAATCCGAGACAGGTACCAAAATTCACTATAATTCACGAGCGTTTTAGCCGAAAAAATAACTAAAATATAGACACGCACGCAATTTGGGCGAATCTTAGGCCTCTATGCAACTATATACCTAAATAAGGTCCTGTCGATTATGCAGGCCTACATCTTTCTTCTACTACATACTACATAGTTTCACACACAGTATTGGTGCCTTGCATAGAAGTAGGTACACGTATCATTGCTGCTTAGTAAAAGTGAGAACTACACTTTGTGCACAAGGCTGGTATCTGTGTAACAGCTAACTAAGTAAGGTTCTGCCCAATATGCAGTCCTCTTTATTCTGCTACATTGCTTCACACACACAGACACGCACAGCTTTGGTGCCTTACCTAAGAGAGAGTAAGAATTTCAAGAAACACCACCACCAAAAGGGCTGTCTGTAATCGCTGGACTGCACTAGTACTGGACTGGACCACTGGACCACTGGTATTGACCGGACCGACCTTTGACCGTAGTTTGCGCATGCGTAAGTGAATCGCACGTGCTCTCCTTTGTTGAGCCAACCTAGTCGTTCGTTCGTTTCTATATAATGCTTGGCATTCTTTGGGCGAGCGGAGCGAGAAAACTCAAAGTATATACAACCATCATCATTACTAGCGATAATATAGCTACCTACCTACAGGTAAAATGTTTCAGCAAGTAACAGCAAGTTATTATGGTGTTGTCATATTAGGTTGAGTAAGGCAGCTTGCGCATACGTATATAGCTAGACCAGAAGAAAGTCCCCCTCTCCATCTCTTAAACCCGCTATCTCCTTACCAGTACCAGTTCAAGCACTGATTTTTTTCACTGAAGGTCTCCAATTTCGCCGGAGGTGTGCACGGACATCAAGCGATCGTTTCTTTCTTGCCGCTAGTCACTACGGTAGATCATGGAGCTCTTCCATGGTCGACCTGAACAACGCCATTTGCTGCTTACTCAGCATCAGTGATCCGCGCGCATGCGCCAGGTAGGGGCGTTGTCCAATGTGCTTGCGAGCGTATTCTACCGGGCGAGTTGGCCGACCTGCAGAGGAACTGTCAGCCTCCAGTACCTTCTGTAGGTAAGTGTGCACATTTCCAACTGGCTATCTTGCTGTTGATTTGCACGAAGAGCAACTTGCCAGAGTCAGCGCGGTGTTACGCGAGCCTTGCGGGGCACTCAGTCAAATGGGCCTTCATTGTTTGTCCCCCCCCCCCCCCCAGGTTGTAGCCTGATTACCAAAGCCTGCCAATGAAACCACAACCATGTGCAATAATCTAATTACATCCTTGTTGAAGACAATACATGAGGTGAATGCTGGTATCTAGCAGCCCATTAGCTACTACTTTCAACAGTTACTATGGTAGCCTATCTACAAATGAACATCAGAGTGACTGTAACAATAAATGCAGTGTTGCCATAAGCTGTTAAAAATAGTGGAAACAAGTGTAAAAATCATTTCTTTAAAATGAAAGGGGGATATAGGGATGGCTTGAAGCACCAAAAAGGAAGAAACAAGGGGTCATTACACAGCAAAGTTGCACAAAGCTTCATGACACCATCCCTATATCTTTGTTTGATATTGTTTGATATTAAACTTTGCTTATAACAATAAAACAAAGATATAGGAATGGTGTCATGTAGCTTTGTGCAACTTTGCTGTGTAATGACCCCTTGTTTCTTCCTTTTTGGTGCTTCAAGCCATCCCTATATCCCCCTTTCATTTTGAAGAAATGATTTTTACACTTGTTGAACCTTAAAATGGGGTATCTCAGCACATGTTTATGGAAAGGAAAGTAATTATCCCTCGGCAATGTATATCCAGCGACACTCTCACACTGTAGTGATACCACCGACATCGGTACCAAGTAGACATGGATGTTGTTTTTCACACCAGAGCTGACGAGAAATCTCCACAGCCTCCTCCCGAGAAGAAGATGAAGACTCAAACTGTGACATGATGATGTGTTTGATCATGTGCATCTCTACATGAATTTTGTGTCAATCATGTGAGACGTCATATTGACTTGCAGCATGAAACTTGAGGGGGAACTCTTTCACTGTTTTCACATGTTTGGTGCGTAATTTTGTTCTGGGGTGTGGGTGGAAGATAGACCAATTATGTATAAAGGAATCCATGAGAGTTTACTCTCTCGACTTGTGTTTACTAGCAAATCAACATAATTACATGCCAACAATGGCTAACCCTGAGCTACCGTTCCCCTTATACAATTTCAGTTCGTTGCGGAGTTTGTACTTTTTAACTAGTCAACCAGTGCATAGATCACTCCTCTGCTAATTCAGTACTACACATCATCACATATTACTAACTAAGTATGCACCATAATATTTCATGCATGTCTGCAGTAGTCAGATACTGAACAGTAATGTAGGGACACATCACACAGACTCATAGAGAGAGTCTCCCGCAGCAGCAGTGGTAGGCTGGGAGGAGGTGGAGGGAGGAAGGTCTCGTATTACCTCATATTCACCTTCAGCTGTACTTCCAGTCCCTCTCACTACATTGTAGGCCTCATTACTGGAGGTCTGGAGCTGCTCCGAGCCCCTGACGGAACAAGGCACAATTGACAGTAGAAAGAAGTAAAATTGAATTATTGACCCTCTGTTTGTGGCACTTAACCTACAGATATTTATTTCCTGACAATGTGGGCATTTCTACGCCAGTAGTGTTGGTGGAGGCTGCATAAAAAGAAAAAAGTGTTGACTGTTTTTTATGGTGGTCCATAGTCATGTTACCTTTAGCTCTTTGGAGTTTCCTGATGAAAAAGACTATCACCATAGCCTGCACTACTATAGCAGTCACAATCACCACTCCCAACACACCACCAAGATATGCTACCAATGCTGATGAATCACTCTGAATGCACGAGTCTGATGTAGCTAGAGAAAGAAAAGTGCAGTACACAGTTTATTATGCGGGACATTCTGAATAAAATTAATGAAGGATGACTTGCTCGTGATTATCAAAAAATATACAAAGCTAACATGTATGCACATGGAGACTCAGAGTCAGGGCCACTGTCTGTTATGATAGTTTCACAACACAGCTACTATAACTGAAATACTTTCAGTATGCTACACACATAAGACACACCTATGATTGTACATGTGATACTTGCTTGCAGAGTTAGTACAGTTGAGGGGTCAGAATATAGTCCAACGTCTCCATTCTCATTCACAGCTGCTACTGATATGGAGTAGTTTGTGAAGGGACTCAGTCCAGTCAGAGTAACTCGTCCTCCACTGTTCCAGTTTTCACTATCTCCCAGAGTATAGTCTCTAGTCTCAGTCGTTGAACAAGTCTCATACTGAACTCTGTATTTAGTGATTCGACCATTGACCAGTCTACAGCTGGAGAGGCCACTCCACTTGACAGAGATCTCAGTGGAGCTCTCAGCCTCTGTTCTCACATCCCCTGGAGCCTCTCCTGCACCTGTACACGCACACACATTACACACAGACTGTGAGACAATTTAGTGGGTCTTACTTGTCTGTGGTGTTAGAACTCTCTTGGTCTCACTAGGTCGACTTGTACCTCTGACATCACTGACTGCCTTCACAGTCACCTCATATGTGGCGTAGGCTCTCAACATATCAGTCACTGTTGACCCCACATCTCCTCCAACAGCAATACTGGCAGTAGTGGAGGGAGCACTGACTGTCAGAGTGGCAGTATGAGAGTCAGTACGGTTGCACTGCCCCTGCTGATAATATCCCTGAACTTGAGAGAATGTGACAGCGTATTTTTCACCATCTTCTACTGCATGCCAGGACACTCTGACACTGGCTGATTCTTCAGTAACCACTAGCCTTTTGGGAGTATCTGGAGCTGTGGTTAAAATGGTGAGTGGAAAAAGGAGTAAAGAAATATATGTTTTGTACTACGTGCGAGGGACATACCGGATTTCAATGAACCCGAGAGTCCCCGCGTTTGTAGTGTCCCGAGCGCAGCGAGGGCACTATGCTGATGGCTCGAGGGTTCATTGAAATCCGGTATGTCCCGAGTATACGGAGTACATAACATGTTTAGTGCAGAGCAAATCAGCTCCGTATACGCGCACTGCGTTTCCAAGCACAGGGAATTTGAAAGATGCGAGAAAGAGACGAGAGCGCAAGACCGTCATCTCGTGCGGGACTATTGAACGCCGAACGCTAGGATACGCTGCTCCGCCACTCTAGCTACTCCCGCTGCGGGACTGTCCTCCGCCACTCATCCGAAGAAACGCGACAGGAGACCTGCGCGAACCATCGCAATCAGAGAGAGGCGAATTCAGGCGCTGTGCGGGCTGCTATACCGAAGGCGTTCGCCGTCGACTTGTCGCGCGCACTCGCTCGCGGAGCCCCACCCCCTTATTTGCGTGCGGTGGTTTGTGGCGGGCGTGAGCTGCCTGACTATCTACTATGTATATACATGGCAAGGAGGGATATGGGCTCAAAGCAGACACAGAAAACTGTCTCGTGGAAAAAGAAAATCAAGATATCAGTTATTTTGATCAACATTGTGTACAGATCATGTTTTGCGGGATACATTTCTTACATGAAAATATATGTTATGTACTACGTGCGAGGGACATACCGGATTTCAATGAACCCGAGGGCCTCCGCGTTTGTAGTGTCCCGAGCGCAGCGAGGGCACTACGCGGATGGGTCGAGGGTTCATTGAAATCCGGTATGTCCCGAGTATACGGAGTACATAACATGTTTAGTGCAGAGCAAATGAGCTCCGTATACGCGCACTGCGTTTCCAAGCACAGGGGATTTGAAAGATGCGAGAAAGAGACGAGAGCGCAAGACCGTCATCTCGTGCGGGACTATTGAACGCCGAACGCTAGGATACGCTGCCCGCCGCTCTAGCTACTCCCGCTGCGGGACTGTCCTCCGCCACTCATCCGAAGAAACGCGACAGGAGACCTGCGCGAACCATCGCAATCAGAGAGAGGCGAATTCAGGCGCTGTGCGGGCTGCTATACCGAAGGCGTTCGCCGTCGACTTACTAGCTTTGTCGCGCGCACTCGCTCGCGGAGCCCCACCCCCTTATTTGCGTGCGGTGGTTTGTGGCGGGCGTGAGCTGCCTGGCTATATTATACATGGCAAGGAGGGAGATGGGCTCAAAGCAGACACAGAAAACTGTCTCGTGGAAAAAGAAAATCAAGATAGCAGTTATTTTGATCAACATTTTGTACAGATCATGTTTTGCGGGATACATTTCTTACATGAAATGCTGTTGAACTTGTTGAAAATCAACAGAAAAAACAAGGTTTCATATCATGTTTTCATGTTACCTTTGTTAGCTCACGAGGTTCATATGAGAAATCAGGAACCTCGTACTAACAAATCTCATTGGTCGATTCGAATCAGCTATGCACTAAAGTTGTCTGTTTGGTTATTTTGGGAGTGGAGGGAGAATAAAGTGCATACCT
>CASHTH010003093.1:0-32720 GCA_030341885.1 Geodia barretti
GGTGACGAGAGGGAGGGCGGTGGGGGGTGAAAGTTGTCTCGGTCACCGGTCGGTGCGCGCGCTCCTCCACACAGCGGGGTAAACGCGGGACCTTTAGCGATTAAGTTTCCCACCTTATCATATATCTGAGGACACTTCCCACCAAATGATATCCTTGAACCTCCCCTCCATCCCTACTCTATCCTTTTCCCGTCGAAACGTTAGTGCAACAGCGATTAGAGGGCATACGCCAATCCGCGGTTAAAGCGGAAAGTGAGCATGTGTGAGGACGAGGAGAAGAACGCGAGAAACCTTAGAAACGACCAAGAAGGCAATACCTGTCATTAGTAGCCCCATCGGTCGACATTTTTCTAGTACTATCTTCCAACCTTACTTTTTTATGTAACGTCAAAACACTTGTGACATAAATAATCTAACACATAGTCGTAAAATTAGCTATAAGATTTAATATGTTTCTAATGTCGGATACTCAACCTTAAAAAAGAAAGAGAGATACCTGACTCCATCACTATTTATTACCACTCCGCTTGGTGTGTCTGCGCATTCGCGTTTTTGACCATCTATATCCTGCAGATGCTGTCATCTACGGCAAACGAGGCGACGACGAAGCAACTATCCCTTGGGCGGAAGGTATTAAGCATGGGGAAGTTGGTCCCGGCGCACAGGTAGAAGTCGTTGGGTCTGAGCTTGAACTCAAATCCGAAGGTAATACCGGGATCTATTTCAATCACCCCGATGTCCCCTGTTTCTAGGCTGCGCTGACCAGGCCAGGCGTTAGAAGTGTCCGCACGTAAAATCGGCGACGATAGCAAATACTTCCATCTCTTTGTCCGGACGGTTGGACCGACCAAAGATTTCTATTTTGTCGAGGTAGCTATAACTCCAACACCATCTCGATTTATGAATTTAACGATGGTGCAGGCACTGAGATTACGCGCGCGTGGTTACGCTGTAGCTCCCCAAGCGCCCGATTCAAAGGATACAAAGGGCGGCGAGCACTACCGCTTAAACAAAGATGCCATAAAGACAGGGTGTGATTTACATGGGTGAGCCCTCCTCACGTTTTCGGCCGAAGGAAATATCCTCAAGTACTCGGTTGATGGCAGATTGTCGATCGTCGTGCAAAACGATAAGTGGAAAACAGGTCCTCCGGGACTCGGCGGACGTGGTGGTCAAGTGAATTACTATTGGGTCCGTGTCGATTCTTTGCCGGAGCAGGGACTGCAGAATATCCCTCCACGGACACAACAGTGTTAGTCGAAAGCGCGGGCAAACTGGCGACAACGTGGGCAAGACGTTGAAACGCGGCTCTAAGATCAAGATACTATTCCTACGACATAACAAGGCGAGGCATCTACGATACTCGCCTTTTTTGTGTGCCCTCCGCCCACTGGTGAACGGTACCCAAACCGGTTCTGTAGGTCGGGTGTCTCGCCCAGCCAAGATTTTGGCAGAAAGTGTTAGGTTTTCTGTTAGGGTTGTGTTAGTGGTGTTGTGGAGACTCCTCCGTTGACAGTAAATACGCGGCTAATGTCATCCACATGTCGCCCCTCTGGGGCTTTGGTGTTTGGTGTATGCCGCGTGCTATAAAAAGCCGCCCCCCGCTGGGGCTAAATACTGACGACGCCCCCAAATTCACGAGAACCCGCGGCATCCCTCGTAGGGGCGAGGTTACCTCGCCCGACGGGTTGGGGAACCCAACCCCTACGAATTCAATGGTGCGGTAGCGTCATGGTTTTTTAATCGGTGTTTTCGGTTGAATCGGTCTAATCCGTGATTCAGACAAATAGGAGATGTCGCCCCTCTGGGGCTTTAAGGGTTTGTGCATGCCGGTAACCTCACATATCGCCCCCCTCGCCCGCCCCGCTGGGCTAAATACCAATTAACTCCCCCAAATTCAAGACAAAACTTCAATAATCCATCGTATTTTGCTATTTTGTACCTCGCCCTACGGGTTGGGGTGGACCCAACCTCTACGAATTCAATGTGGTAGCGGTCGATGGTTTTTAATCGTGTTTTCGGTTGAATCGATCTACTCTTGTGAAATTCAGACACAATGAGCTGTCGCCCCTCTGGGGCTTTAAGGTGTTTGGTGCATGCCGTGTACTATAAACATAATTTCGCCCCGCTGGGGCTAAATACAGACGCTCCCTCCCCGTTCAATCCGCCCAATCTCTTGTGATTCAACAATAGGAGATGGTCCGCCCTCTGGGGCTTTAAGGTGTTTGGTGCATGCCGCGTGCTATAACATGTCGCCCCTCTGGGGCTAAATCCATGAACGCACCTCAAATTCCAAAGACACGAAAACGGCCATCCATCCGTAAGGGGCTAGGTTACCCTCTCCCGACGGGTTGTGTTGTACCCACCTCTCGAATTCAATGGTGGCGGTTAGCGTCATGGTTTTTTAATCGGTGTTTTCGTTGAAAAATTCGTTCTAATATCCGTGATTCAGACAAATGTAGATGTCCTCCCGCTGCGTCTTTAAGAGGTGTTTGGTGCATGCCGTGTGCTATAAACATGCCGCCCCGCTGGGGCTAAATACAGACGCTCCCTCCTCCGTGCAATCCGCCCACTCTGTGATTTCAGCCAATAGGTAGAGTCGCCCCTCTTGGGCTAAGAAACCGTCCTCATGTAGGGGTAACCTTTGGGTGTTACACCCCACCCCCACACCCCACTACCAACCACCCCACAACCAAACCCCGCCTTCTCTTTTCTAGGACTTCTAGCTCGACCTGCGGGGAACGAAAAAGGGATTAGATATCAATGAAACCGTGATAATATATGACATCATTTGCCGTTATAGATCCACCCGAAGGAGGCGCATCAATAATGAAGGTGATAACAGTCTTGTTACTACTACTTTTGGCATCACCTGTATTTGCGGGAGAATTGACCAAAGAAGATTTGCGGACCATTATCAAGGAAGAGATTGCTGCTTCCGAAAAACGCACGCGGGAATATATCGATCTTAAAATTGATGGGTTGGATAAAAGCCTGAATGCTAGAATTGATGGGTGGATAAACGCTGAAGGCTATAATGAGCGGGTTTGGATAAAAGCCTGAATGCTAGAATTGATGGGTTGGATAAGAGAACGGGGGATGTTTGGCTTATGATGATTGCACTCGTTGGGCTGATAACAGCCACCATTGCAATCCCTCAAATCATTATCGCTTACAGGGAAAGAGGCCAGAAGGAACTCCGCGCCGAAATCGAACAGTTGCGCCAAGAAGTTGAAGCGATACAAAACTCCCCTGTATAAGGCGGTCATCTTCGCAAAACTTGCGTACATTTCGCCATTTCGTTTCACGCTATATCACATCTCGCCCTACTGGCTTACCTCTGTGTAGCCTTGTGTTCGATAAACATGCGCCCTCCGGGCTAGCAGCATCAACCTGCACACCAAAATTCAAGACACGGCATCCATCGTAGGGCTTGGGTTTTCCTTGGCCCGAGGGGTTGGGGACCCAACCCTAGGGTCAACTACCGTCTCGGTTTGTGCGCTTCACGCTGTCCGCCTGTCGCCCTCTGGCGCTTTCGCTATTTGCGGTATGTCGTGTACGCTTCACGTATCACATGCCGCCCTCTGGCTAAAGGCACCACCGATCCGCAAGCCCATCATCGCGGGCACGCCGCAGTCGTAGACTTTGGTTTCCTTGTCTCCGCTGGGTCGTGACCCCATCTTCGATTGAACGTCCCGTTTTCTGCTTCCGTCTGGGTGCCACAGAATGCGCCTTTCGCGCCGTTGCGCTAAATAAGCGCACTCACTTTGAAACGAATCACCTATAGAACGAATACACCTCGATCCCCCAAAAGACACGGAGTTAGCCCTCCCAACACCGACGAGATACTCTCCAGCAGCATATCCCAGTAAAACGCAAGCGAGCGTCTTCCGATAGAGCCGAATACCGCGACCTTCAGCACGGTCGCCTTAACCGCCCAACTGACAAACACGGAAAACCACAGCCATCCGAAAGTCCAAGGACTGCTCGCAATCGCGTAACCGGCGGGGTGAAAGGGCCAAAGCGGAAACCGCGTGCGAATCGCCCAGAGAAATCCGGTAAAGAGAAATCCCACCGCCATAAAAAGCACGGAGGGGGCATTGGTCTCCGTCGGATTGTAAAGCCAGCTCCGCATGTTGGAATACGCGCCATTTCCCAACCCCACATTGATATTATCACCGCCGCTGCTGTAAGCGAGCGTGAGATACGCCCAAAACGCCGTCAAGATACCCGCGACCGTCGCCAGAACCATCACGCCAATTAAGCGGCGATGGTCCATCTGCGTCGCATCTGCCACCTTGAACCCTTCCAGCGTGTGCGGCATCGGGTGGGCGCGATAACCGCGATTGAACGTATAATAAAACCCCATCATCACCAAGCTCCCTGCCGGAATACGACGGGTGCCGAGGGCGTCCGTGATAAAATGACGTGGATTGACAAGGAACATCTCATTCGTCGGTGGACCCACCTCCGCGCGGATACGACCCACAGCGATCGCCAATAGGTAGTAGGTGAAAAAATAGAGACCCGCCATCCAGAGCGTCATCCCGCCGTAATACGAAAATACCAATAAAAAGATGATCCCGCCCGTCAATCCCAATACCGCCCACCGATACTTCATCGGTTCATTCTCTTCGCCGGGCTGGTCCCGCCAAAGGTTCTTGAAAATCGAAATAAAGTAGCGCCGTCCGCCATAGAGGGCAAAACAGGCGATCGCGAAAAAAGCACCGATACTTTGTGGTCCCTCATACGGGAAGCCCGGAAGACTGGAAAGCCCTAACGCGCGTCCCAAGATGCGCTCTGCCTTCCAAAAGAGGAAGAAGAACCATAGCGAGAAGGACATCTCCAACGGCATCAGAAACCCCAAGCCAAGTCCAAAGGGAAGCGTATACAGCGGTGTCCACCCCATCGCATTCCACGGCTTCTCCGTAAAGAACTGACCAATCTCCGCTTTGCGCACAGGGATCTCCGGGAACGCGGGGAACAGGACATGCAAGCCGTTGATGAGGTCAATCCCGCCTGCGACGGCAAATCCGAGCCACAGCATCTTGGATTTGAACAGGCTTCCATCGGAACGGGTCATCTCCAACGGCAGCTGAACAATCGGATACGCCAACCGTTCTCGGAGGATCCACTGCCGACGTAGAATGGCGTCCATGCAGATCATCACCCAGATCAGGACGGTTAAAAGGACTGTCCACCATAGAATTGGGCGGAGCCACGGTAGGAGGTGTGCTCTTGTGTAGGGCGTGCTCTGACCCTCGTAAAAATCGAGTAGGCTTAATGGATCGTTCAACGTCAGCCAAGGGGGCAGGTGTCTCCAGAAGAGCGTCTTCCACTCATTTTCAGGCGTGGCGAACCAGAAGCCGTGCGATAAGGTTGGCGCGACGGTTTGCATCATGTCGTGACCTGCAATCGCTGAAGAGAGCGAGAGCATCATGTAGATGGTCATCAGCTCGCCTTGCTGCAGGGCAAAACGCGGAAAGAAACGCTTTATCAGTGCGTTGATGATAATCAACACCGTGAGGCTGATAATCACGTTATAGATCAACGACATCGTTGTCGCCAGCGTGCCGATATACTTGACCTCGTTTGTGATAATAAAATAGGTGTTGACCGGCATCAGTGCCAACGCGATCACAACGGCGCGAAACGTTAATCCCTTATTTGAGGTTTGATTACCAATCGGTTGTTCAGTCATAATGAGAGTATTCGTTTGTAGGGGGTTCTTGGCGGTTGCAGCTTTATGAAGTCCGCCGTGAGCAACAATAATCGTTGTTCCCTACAACATTATCGTAGTTATCCTTTTTGGATAGGAGTGTGTTATCCGCAGGGGCAACCCTTGTGGTTGCCCAATTTTCCTTCACACTGTCGCCCCTCTGGGGCTTTAGCTGGGAAGATGCCCAAACCATACGGGATGTGATGGGGTCTCTGAATAGTAGGGTTGTAGAGCGCAATGATCTGACCGACAGCCCGTTCGGCTTGGATTGACAAATCCAAGCCAGATCCGTGAAAGCCCTGTGGATTTGCCAATCCACAGGGAGCAGTTAAATAAAAGAGAGTGGTGAAGTAACACATAGGTTTTTTGTGGGGAACCCAGGGCCCATGGCGAATTGACCGTGCTCACGATTTGCCATTATTGCGCTCGGCTGCGTTGCGTAGACGTATTGCGCTGCTATAAACATGTCGCCCTTCTGGGGCTGAACGATCCGTCCTCCCGTTTTCTCGTCTCCGTCCGTTGCGTCATTGCGCCCTTGCGTTAGATTTCATCCACGCATCACGTTTCCCGAAAATCAACGATAAAAAGAATACACCCCAATATCCCAAAACAGCCGTATCAAGACCCAAGCGCAATGATAAATTCACCCAGCAAGATCCCCAAAAACAGCGGAAACACCTTGCGATATAGGCGGATGCCCCCAACCTTCAACAAGATAGCTTTTATCGCCCAACTCACAAAGATCGAAAACCAGAGCCACCCAACCGTCCAGCTACTGCTGCCGATGAGATAACCCGCCGGATGGAAGGGCCAAAACGGAAACCGTGTCCGTAACCACCAGAGCAATCCCGTAAAGCAGAAGCCTACCCCCATGAAAGCCACGGCGGAGAAGTCCGTCCCCATCGGGTGGTAGAGCCAACCTTGCAAGGCGTTATACCCACCGACCCCGAGATCGCTCACCGTGCCGATGTCATACCCGACAACCAGATACGCCCAGAACGCCGCGAGAACCCCCACCACCGTCGCCAAGAGCATTGCCCAAACCAGGCGGCGCGAATTCATATCCGCAGCGTCCGCCACTTTGAATCCCTCAAGTGTGTGCGGCATCAGATGCGCCCGGGACCCTCGATTAAACGTCATATAGAGCCGGGTCATGGTCAGGGTGCCGGGAGATAGCGGGCGACTGCCAAATACATCCGTGAGAAACTGGTGTGGCGTGGCACTGACCTCGTTTGTCGGAGGACCCACTTCAGCACGCACCCTTGCGATACTTATCGCCAGCAGGTAGTAGATCAGGAAGTAAACCCCCGCTATCCAGAGCGACATCCCACCCTTATACGAGAAAGCGAGCAGAAAAACTATCCCACCGATTAGACCCAGGACCGCCCACCGATACCGCATCGGCTCCTGCGCCTCGCCGGGCGTATTCCGAAACAGGTTCTTGAAGAGGGCGATAAAGTAGCGCCGCCCGCCGATCAGGGCAAAACAGCCAATCGCCAGATAACCGCCCATCACCTGCGCCCCACGATACGGGAAAAGCCGCAGACTCTTGAGTCCAAGCGCTTCGCCCAACACATATTCCAGCTTCCAGAACAGGTAGAAAAACCAGACGGAAAAGGACATCTCTAACGGCATCAAGAAAGCCAAGCCCACTGCGAAGGAGAGGATATAGACCGGCACCCAACCGACAGCGTTCCACGGTTTTTCGGTAAAGAATTGACCAATCTCAGCGTGACGAATGGGAATCTCAAGAAACGAGGGCACCAATGCGTGTATCCCATTGATTAGATCGATCCCTCCAGAAATTGCAAATCCGAGCCACATCATCTTCGACTTGAATAGCCGTCCATCAGTCCGTGTGATTTCCAGTGGCAACTGAACGATGGGATATGCCAACCGTTCCCGTTCAATCCACTGCCTGCGAAGCAGTGATATTCAGGCAGATCATCACCCAGATGAGCACCGTCAGAAACACCGTCCACCAGAGGATTGGACGCAGCCAATCCCGGAAATGCACCCCTGCGTGAAATGTGCTATCCCCCTCATAGAAGCCCGTCAGACTCGACAAATGGTTCATTATGAGCCATGGGGGCAGGTGTCTCCAGAACAGTTCCTTCCACTCATTTTCGGGTGTGGCAAACCAGAACGCGTCGGGAATCGTCGGCACCACCGTCTGCATCATATCGTGACCCGCGATCGCCGAGGAGACAGAGAGCATCACGTAGATGGTCAGAAACTCGCCTTGGGTGAGCGCAAACGCGGCAGGAAACGCTTAATCAGGAAGTTGACGGGGAGCAGCACCATCAAGGTGATAATCACATTATAAATGAGCGAGATGGTGGTCGGCAGTGTGCTCCAATACTTGAGATGGTTCGCCATTATACAGTAACTATTGACCGGAATCAATGCCAATCCGAGAGTAACCGCTCGGAGCGTCACGCTCGGATTCGATGTCTTTGTCTGGTGGTCGATAGCCATAGTATTGCATCTGAGGTCGGGCTGGGAAGTCTGACCTGCGGGGATTGGAGCTAGGTTTTTAGATATAGGTCAAAAAAGGGGCAACCCTTGTAGTTGCCTTCGGTCATGATCGTAGATCGGTCGGGCATCTTGGACTTGCCCCGACGGAATTGTGGTCGTCCTTCGTAGGGAACACAGATCTACGTCCCCTTGGATAGCGGACAAAAATCCTATCTCCCCTTCATACATCGCCAGATCCGGGATGGGACAACTCAGCGGGAAAACCGTAGGGAGTGTCATTCCGGTCAGCCGTTAGGGGCCAACTCTGTCCACCCAAGTTCTGAAATGATTCGTGCCGACCGCAGAGCCATAGGAACATTTCAGCCACCTTAATAACGTCGCGAAATAACTCGACGTAACCGTAATCTCCGGTGGGACCCCCGGCGTAATTGGCTGAAGCAAAATCGAATTCCGGCTCAATAATCCAATCCCGCTTTGGCGGGGTCGTGCGCCAATAGAAATACTTGAGCAGGTTGCGGATGCCCGAAGCGGTTGAAGGTCCGCGGCGATGCCAGATGTGATAGATGGTGATGAAAATCGAGCCGGCGGGCGCGGTTGTCGGTATCGCACCGCGGATGCCGTCTAGATGGAACATAAACTTGCCTTTGTTGCGTATCAGATGCGAGCCCGGCACAATCTGCGTGGGGCCCATTTCAAGGGGCGTATCTTGAGGGTAGTAGAACACCTGCAAAAAGTTCAATTCGGGTGTATAGCGATAGTTGCCGTCCACATGCCAAACACCACCCATCACTGGAAATTCCTGCGCCTCCTTTTCCGATGTCATCGGACAGTGCACCCGATGATTCGCCATCTTAATCGGTAGATGAAAATTGGCACCGAGAAGCGAGCGTAGGACACCCCCGACAGTTGGGTTGGCAATCACATTCTCGACAAACCAGTCTTCGTGTAGGATGCCTTGGGGTTCCGGGACGGGATACCGATCACAGTATTCTATCGTCTTCCGGTTAATCTCATCAGGCACCACACCCTCAAACATCAAATAGCCGGTCTTGCAAAATTCCAGCACCTGACTATCCGTCAATGTCGGCTCACAATCGTAGGTTTCCTGTTCCAATATCTGCACGGCTAACCCCTATCGTTCCAAAATAAATTCAAAACCGAGACCATACACCTCTTTTTCATCCACAGCGAGTAGAGACAGATTGGGGAATGAAATAATCCGCCAACCGTCTGTTACGGCGTCTAATACCGTCTGGTAGGGCCAATCCTCCGGGTCAGGGGGGCAGGCAATCCGCTTTCCACCTTCGATCCACATCATGCCCACCACCTGCGATTCGGGCGAGGTATTTCTGGCTTGTAGATAGAGGATATCCTGTGGTTTGTTGCTCGTTTGCCCTATTAGATCCGTGATACCCCGGCAGAGTTGGGTTGGTGTCAACTCACCCCGTTGCAGTTCAGCCATCAGCGAGTTCATAGTCTCTTTTTGTGTTTCAGTCATCCGGTTTCGCCTCATCTTACACACAATATTCTAACCTAAGTTGCTAGTTGTCAAACCCGATCGGCTTGGATAGACATATCCAAGCCCCCTCTGTTAATGAACCAATGAACTGATGAACCAAACAGTTGCTGCCCCAGCGAGATAATAATGAGAGCATCGTCTTTTAACGGTTTCCAAGTTGAGAATTGGAGAGGAGAGGGGAGGGTTGCGTTCACGGGAAGTGATACGTGAGAGAGAAAATTCGAGGGCATCATCACAGCGACCATTATGCCAATGCCTTCAGGCTGTCGTCGTTGAACGGCTGTAGCGGTGTAAAATCGCGGTTGTTATGATACCAGTCGCGCTCTGTACCGGTGCAGGCGTTGCTAACAGCGTTGTAGTTCAAATACATGATCGCCCGTCGCCAAGGGGGAGACATTGTTGGATGAGCCATGCACGACATTGCAATGGCAAAAACAAACAGACCCCGCGGGACCTATCAACGCTTCGATACCACTTTCTCCTGCCAGCTGCTCTAGGGTGGGACGATCAATGTGGTGCAAAGCATAGCCCTTCGCGTCCTTGTGGGGTTTAGAGTCGAGGAGGCCATACGTATGTGAGCCCGGCACGACCAGTAACGGCGACGTAACCGCTGTGCAATCGTCGATAAACACAGCTGCCATAATACACTTCGGTTCCATCATTCCGTCGATACGATGCCACGGCGGGTAATCTTGGTGCCAGTCCCACGCCGCGCCGCCCCCGAATCCCTGTTTGGGGTTAAGACGGCTCTGATGGAGATACACATCGTCACCCAAAAGTTGGCGGACCGGGTTCAGCAGGCGTGGAAGCAGCGGGAGACACTGGAACGGCTCGGAATAGACATGCGCTCCAAATGCGAGCCTGACGGAGTTCGGGTCATCTTTCTCAGGTATTACCTCTGGTCCCCGGCGACTGAGGATCTCCGGCATCACCCCCTGCAGGACCCCTACCTCATCTTCCTCCAATAAACTTGGGAAAAACAGATAGCCCTGTTGATTAAAGCGTGCAATTTGGGCGTCGTTGAGTTTCATGGTATCTATCTCATTTTGCGGTCAAAACCTCGCTGCTATAGTAGGGAACGCAGATCTGCGTTCCCTACCACTGAAATCTTTCTGCGTCCCCTGCCACTAGTGGGCTTTCAACGCGCCCCATATCGTCGCTAACTTTTCCCGTGGATCGACCGAAAACTTCGCAGGGAAGGGCCAACCGGGCGGCTGATAGGCCTCATTTTCGATTTCCCCTGCACCCGCGCCGCCGTTCCAACCACCTATGGTATAAATCTTGCCATCTGCAACAGCAGTCCCAAAACTGCCTCGCGCAGTGGGCATCGAGTCCATACGCCTCAATTTGTTTTCCTCTGGCGAGTATTCCCAAACATCGTCGTAAAATACAAGGTCGGGATCATTACCGCCTCCCTTTATTCCTCCTTTGCCCTTAAATTTCTCGCCTCCCATGACATAAATCATGCCGCTATTGACGAAGGCGGCGGCGAAATTATGAACGGGTCTTTGTATCTTGGCTTTGGGTGTCCAAATCTCCGTTTTGGTGTCGTATTCGTCCACGTCCGTGGTTGACACCTTATGCGTGAAATCGGTTGCACCACCAAAGATATAAATCTTACCTTTGCCCGGAATAGCGGCACCGGCTGCCCCCCATCTCGGATTCGGCATATCCGCTTTCTGTTCCCAAGCGTCGGTCACAGGGTTGTATACCTCGATCGCCGGGGAGGGAAAGAAGACATCGGTTGCACCACCAACGGTATAAATCTTGCCGCTCAACACGACGGTGACGGGAGCGATTCGCGGCGTTAGCATGTCCGCTTTCCTCTCCCAAGTATCAGTCTTCGGGTCATACACCTCTACTTCCGCCAGAGGTGCGATGCCGTCACGGGTTCCGCCGATAACATAGACCTTTCCGTCCAAAGAAACCGCGGTGTGCCGCACTCGACCTGTCGGTATAGGTTTCTTTTCGACCCACTTGTCCTTTGCTATGTCATACTCTTCATTTTTAGAGATCTCAGGGGTATCGTCTTGTCCACCGATTGCGTAAATCTTCATGCCAACGGCAGCAGCCTCAACTCCCCACCTATGCGTTGGCATCGGCTTTAGTTCCTTCCATGCCGCAGAGCTGAGTGTGGCAAAGCTAAGGCTAATCAGTCCACATAACATCAGCCCTACTAAGGTTTGATGACTTGTCCGCTTCATGGTATCTACCTCCTCTATCAGGTTGAATTTAAGCGACCTTCGGAGCACCTCAACCGAGAGGCTGCTCCAACTTCAGGACCAGTTACACCTCGCGAAAACAGATTCGCTATTGATGCCTCTTAAGCTTTCCCCATATGGTTGCCAGTTTGTCTTGGGGGGCGACCGAAAAGTTCTTAGGGAAGGGCCAACCGGGCGGTTGATAGACTGCTACTCCAATTTCGTCGCCGGCACCGCCCGCCCAACCCGCGATGACATAGACCTTTCCTTCTGCAACGGCAGTTCCAAAACTGGACTTTGCCTTCGGCATGGCTGCGTCACGTTTCCATTTATCTCGTCTGCTGGTAGTATTCCCAAACATCGTCGTAGAATGTCCAATCCGGGTCATTAATACCGCCATCAACGCCGCCTTTGCCCTTCCATTTCTGACCGCCGATGACATAAATCATGCCGCTATTGACGAAACTGGCGGAAAAATTATGAAGCGGTCGCTGCATCTCGGCTTTGGGTGTCCATGTCTCCGTTCTGGTGTCGTATTCATCCACCGCTGTGGTTGAGTTTTCGCGGGTGAAATCGGTCGCGCCACCAAAGATATAAATCTTCCCCTTTGACGCAATGCTAGCGCCGGCTGCCCCCCATCTCGGATTGGGCATGTCCGGCTTCTGTTCCCATGTGTCCGTCGCGGGGTTGTATACCTCGATCACCGGAGACGGAAAGTAGAGGGCGGTCGCGCCGCCGATGACGTAGATATTCGAGCTCATTGCGACCACCATCGGAGCGATTCTCGGAGTCGGCATCGCTGCTTTCATTGTCCAGACATCCTTTTTCGGATCATACTCCTCGACTCTTGCCACGGGATCAATTCCATCAAATGTTCCGCCAAAGACGTAAATCTTTCCTTTGAAGGTAACCGCGGCGTGCATCACCCTGCCGCTTGGTATCTCCTTTCCCTCGTTCCATTTGTTCCTTGCGACATCGTACACTTCCACTTTTGAGAGTTTGGGACTATCATCTTGACCAGCGATAGCGTAGACCTGATCGTCCACGGCGGCAGCGGCTAATCCCCATCGACCTGTTGGGACAGCCTCGACTTCATTCCAGCCTGCAAAGCTAAGCACCGAAAAGCCGAACAAGCCACATAACAACAATCCCGCTAACATTATCGACCGTTTCATGCTACAGACCTCCTGTATAAAATTTAGTTTGGCTCCCTTCAGAGAACCGCCGCTTTCCGAGTTGAGTGCTAGCTGTCCGCTAAAATAGATTTGCTACTGACGCTGTTTAATCTCTCCCCATATCGTCGCTAGCTTGTCTTGAGGGGGTGACCGAAAACGCCTTAGGGAAGGGCCAACCATCGGGCGTATAGGCTTCCATCTCTAGCCGTGGTCCGCCGCCCCGTGACCACCGACCGCATAAATCTTCCCGTCAAGCACCGCGGTTGCCAAAGTTGACCGTGGGGTTGGCATCTGATCCTTTAGCCTCGACCACCTATTCTTGTCTAAGTCGTATTCAAAGACCGTCCAATGCACGATCCATCCCTCGACATTTTGCCCGTCTTTGTCGTTGCCGCTAAAGGTCTTCCCCCCAATGGCATAAGCCTTCCCACTGTTGACGAAACTCGCTGACATATCGAAAAATTTAAGCGGCATATCCGCTTTCTCCGTCCAGGTGTCGGTCTTCGGGTCATATTCCTCTGTCAGGTCGGTATACTTTTGATGCGTATTATCTACAGCCCCGCCACAGATGTAAATCTTGCTCCGTGCTGCAAAAACGCCCGCACCCCATCTCGGGTTAGGCATATCCGCCTTCTTCTCCCACGTATCGCTTACAGGGTCATAGACCTCAACCGCAGCGGACGGAAAGAAGAAAGAGTCCGCACCGCCGATGACATAAATCTTGCCGCCGACTACCGCCGTGAGCGTCGCCATCCTCGCGGAAGGCATATCGGCTTTGGGCGTCCAGGTGTCGGTTTTCGGGTCGTATTCATCGGTCAATGGAACCGCTTGGAAATTATCCTCTGTTCCCCCAAAGGCATAAATCTTTCCCCTGACTATCGCACTGCTTACCCGAAATCTGCCGCGCTGCCACTTGCCTTTAACGTCCCACGCATCCCGGACTGGATCATATTCGCCCACAAATTTGCCCGGGGGCTTCAAGTCGTCCTGTCCACCAAAACCGTAAAGTTTCCCATTAAAAGCTTCGACACCTAATCCCCACATACCCACAGCACGGTCGCCTAATTGTGGCAGCTTGACCTTCGGCTCCCATTCTCCCGCAAAACTCATCGTCGAAAAAACCAGCAGCCCGCAGGCTATCAAGCCTGTTAAAATTATTCGATGTTTCATAATTAGTTTCTCCCAATTCTCTTTCGCTCATGTTAAGAGACGGTGTAATAGCAACCGTAGGGAACAACGATTGTTGTTCCCTACCAAAAGCTCGGTTTCTCCTATCGTTCTACACTTTCTTTTATTGGTTGCGCTTAATTTCCCCCCACTTCGTCGCCAGCTTGCCTTGAGGCGAGACGGAAAAAGCCTTGGGGAAGGGCCAGCCGTCGGGGGTGTATACCTCTGTTATCCCGGGGATGCCAACATGCCCCCCAATGGCGTAAATCTTCCCGTCCAGAACGGTTGTGGCTAAACTTGCCCGTGGGGTCGGCATCTCGTCTTTCAGCCGTGTCCACTTGTTCTTCTCTACATCGTATTCAAAAACCGTCCAATGATAGCGCCACTTGTCAGATAGGCGTCCATCTCTGTCGTTACCGCCAAATGCCTTTCCCCCGATGGCATAAGCTTTCCCGTTGTTGACGAAACTCACTGACATATCGTGATAGGCGACCGGCATATCTGCTTTCTTCGTCCAAGTATCCGTTTTCGTGTCGTATTCTTCCGTTAGGTCGGTATACTTTTGATGACTCTGGTCTACGGCACCACCACAAACGTAAATCTTCCCTCTAGCAGCAAAAGCACCTGCCGCCCACCTTGGGTTAGGCATATCCGCCTTTTTCTCCCATGTGTCGGTTACGGGGTCATAGACCTCGACAGCGGCTGACGGAAAGAAGAAAGATTCCGCGCCACCAATGACATAAATCTTTCCACCCACCGCAGCAGTAGCTGTCATCATTCTGGCGGTTGGCATATCGGCTTTAGCGGTCCATGTGTCGGTTTTGGGATCATACTCATCCAAGAAAGGGACCGCTTGGAAATTATCCTCTGTTCCTCCAACGGCGTAAATCTTCCCTCTTATCACAGCACTGTCTAACCGAAATCTGCCCCTCTGCCATTTGTTGAGTTTGGTCCATACGTCTTTATCTGGGTCGTATACATGCACAAATTTGCCCGCAGGCTGCAAATCATCTTGTCCGCCAAAGATGTAAATCTTCCCATTGACTGTTTCAGCACCCAACAACCAAGCACCGCCTGAAATGGCACCCAATTTTGGGAACGTGGCTTTCTCCTCCCATTCTCCCCCAAAAGCCATTGTCGAAAAACCGAGTATCCCGCATACTATCAATCCTGTTAGCAGGTAACGTGGTATCCGATATTTCATAATGTACACCTCCATGTTTTACTGTATCTGCTTAATTGCCCCCCACTTCGTCGCCAGCTTTTCCCGTGGATCAACCGAAAAGTTCTCTGGGAAGGGCCAGCCGTCGGGGGTATAGACTTCTACCTCTCTGCGGGGACCGTTGTGATGCCCACCAATGGCGTAAATTTTTCCATCCACGGCGGCTGTCGCTAAAGTGCCCCTACCGGTCGGCATCTCGTCGTTAAGCCGTTGCCACTTGTTTTTTTCGACGTCATATTCCAGTACCGTCCAGTGAAGAATCCAGCCTTCAACCTTTGGGCCATCTTTGTCTCTCCCATCGAAGGTCTTTCCCCCAATGATATACGCTTTTCCACTGTTGACGAAGCTCGCCGCCATATCGTAAAATTCAATCGGCATATCGGCTTTCTTCGTCCAGGTGTCCGTCTTTGGGTCGTATTCCTCAGTGAGGTCGGTATACTTCTGATGGGTGTTATCCAAGGCGCCGCCAAAGATATAAATCTTCCCTTTGACTACCACCGCCGGCATTCCCCATCTCGGATTGGGCATGTCCGCCTTTTTCTCCCATGTGTCTGATACGGGGTCATAGACCTCGATCACAGCGGACGGAAAAAAGAAAGATTCCGCGCCGCCAATGGTATAAATCTTGCCGCCTACCACAGCGATGGCGAATCCCATTCGCGGGGTCGGCATATTCGCCTTGACCGTCCATGTGTCGGTCTTGGGGTCATATTCATCAACGTTGGGAAGGGTTTCAAAGTTATTGGCGGTTCCGCCGAAGGCATAGATTTTGTTCCGCACCGTGGCAGCGCCGAGCCGGAATCTGCCCTGTGTCAGCTTCTTCTTATCCGTCCACTCATCCTTTTCGGGATCATATTCTCTCACGACTTTGCCCGAAACTACCAAATCATCTTGACCGCCAATGGTATAAATCTTCCCATCCACGACGCTGGCACCGAGTCCCCATATTCCTCCAGAGTGGGCACCGATTTGCGGCATATCTGGTTTCTCTTCCCACTCTCCTGCAAAGCCTATTGTCGAAAAGCCAAGCAGTCCGCACATTATTAAGCCTGTTAAAATTATTCGCTGTTTCATAATTAATTTCCCTATAGTTTTTTTTGGTGCACGTTGAGAAATAGTGATATAGAAACCCTTGGAGTGGGGTGTCCCGCCCGCGCTCGCTGCACTAATGGATCAATAGTTTTCACGTTTCACACATCATGTTTATCGTCTTTTTTTATTGACGCTGCTTAATCGCGCCCCATTTCGTCGCTAGCTTGCTTTGGGGAGAGACCGAGAAGGCTTTAGGAAATGGCCAACCGTTAGGGGTATACGCTTCCACTATTGCCGTGGGACCACAACAACCGCCCTCCCAACCGCCGATAGCGTAGATTATTCCATTGACAACGCTGGTGGACAGAATTGACCGCTCAGTCGGCAGGTCATCGTTGAGCCTCGTCCATTTGTCTTTCTCTACATCATATTCAAAGACGGTCCAGTGGAGTGTCCATCCATCGTTCAATCTTCCATCGTTGTTCCGACCCTCCCACTTCTGTCCGCCAATGGCATAAATCCTCCCACTGTTGACAAAAGCTGAAGCCTACATTAAAGTAGTCGATTGGCATATCCGATTTCTTCGTCCATGTGTCCGTTTTCGGGGTATACATCTCCATCGTATCGGTACATTTCTGATGGCTGTTATCAACCGCTCCGCCGGAGACATAAATCTTGGAGGCGACCGCGACAGCAGATATACCCCATCTCGGATTGGGCATGTCCGCTCTCTTTTCCCAGGTATCGGTTAAGGGATCGTAAACTTCGACTGCACCCGATGGAAAGAAGAACGATTCTGCCCCGCCAATGGTATAGATTTTCCCACCTACCACAGCGGCAGTGAGCCCCAACCTCGCGGTGGGCATGTCCGCTTTCTTGGTCCATGTGTCGGTCTTGGGGTCATATTCCTCTACCGTTGGGACTGCTTCAAAATTATTGGTAGTCCCCCCGAAAACATAGATCCTCCCTCTGACCACACTGGTAGCGAGTCGAAATCGACCCGTTGGCATGGACTTTTTCTCCGTCCACTGGTCCCTCTCCGGGTCGTACTCCGCCACTTTTTTACCTGCGACCGGTAAATCATCTTGCCCGCCAATGGCATAAATCTTCCCACTGACCGTTTCCGTTCCCAATCCCCATCGTTTCCTTAGCAGGGGTGCTTTTTCTTCCCACTTTCCTGCGAAACTGGTTGGGGGAACACCAAAGAGCCCACATGCTATCAATCCTATTAAAATGTAATGTGTGATTCCCTGTTTCATGATTTACACCTCCACGTTTTTTATTGATTTTGCTTAATCTCCCCCCATACTGTCGCCAGCTTGCTTTGGGGAGAAACCGAGAAGGCTTTAGGAAATGGCCAACCGTCGGGCGTGTAGACTTCCACTTTATCTCTCTCCCCACAACAAGTGCCTTCCCAACCTCCAATGGCATAAATTTTCCCATCTACCACGGATACACCTAAAGTCGACCGTGGAGTTGGCATATCTTCCTTGATTTCCCATCTGTCTTTCTCGGGGTCATATTCAGCCACTGTCGGTACATCGTCCAATCGGTTGGGCCCTCTGCCAAATTTTGAAACCCGCCTTTTCCTTTCCATTTCTGTCCTCCAATGGTATAGATCTTGCCACTGTTGACAAAAGCCGCGCCATGACCATGAAAATCTCGCCGCATTTTGGCTTTAGGGATCCAGGTGTCTGTCTTGGTGTCGTATTCCTCTACTAGGTCGGTCGCCTTTTGATGACTGATATCCACTGCCCCGCCAAAGACATAAATTTTTGACAGCACCGCCGCGGCAGCTAGGTTCCATCTCGGATTCGCCATATCAGGTTTCTGCTCCCAAGAGTCGGTTGCAGAGTTGTAGACCTCGACCGCCCCGGTTGGGAAGAAGAAATCTGCTGCCCCGCCAATAGCATAAATCTTCCCGCCGACCACGACGGCGGCTAACCCCATTCTCGCCGTTGGCATGTCCGCTTTCTTTGTCCAGGAGTCCGTTTTGGTGTCGTATTCTTCTACCGTTGCTAGAGCTTGAAAATTATTGGGTGTTCCGCCCATGACATAAATCTTCCCACCGACCGCAGCAGTAGCGAGCCGAAATCGACCCGTTGGCATGGACTTTTTCTCTGTCCACGCATCCCTCTCTGTGTCGTATTCCTCCACTTTTGAGACTTCGGGCGTATCGTTCTTGCCCTCCAATGGCATAAATTCTCCCGTTTACTACACTAGTGCCCAAGCCCCATCTTCGGGTTGGCATGCGGTTTTCCCCCACCTCCCACGTTCCCGCAGAGCTTACTGCCGAAAAACCAAATAGCCCATATAATATTAATCCTGTCAGAATCCAGTTTTTTATTATATGCTTCATTACGAATTTCTCCTCGATTTTGATTAAATGATTTTCTCAAATGGAGATTAACGCTTCTAACGCATTATTAGAAGGTTTGTGGACATATCAATTGAATATGGCTACAAACCGAATTTTCATGGGCTGCGCTTAATCTTCCCCGTGTTGTCGCCAACTTACCTTGGGGAGAGAAGAAATTTCTCGGGGAATCGCCATAAAGACAGTGCCTACCATAGTTTCTTGTGTCGCAGGCCTCAAAAAACATCCTTTTGAAACCCCGCCTCACGTCGGCTTTTGCCGTCCGGGGGAATGAACCACGATCACAAAAAACAAAATCATTTTATCAGACATTATTGCCTTTGTCAAGTTAAAATAGATCCCTAAGAAACTGGCGAAGATTGCTCAATTTTAGGTGGTTTAATCGTTCAAAAGGATTGATTTCTAGCTCGGTTTATGCTACACTAAACTCACAATCGATAAATACCACATCACAGGATAGAGGATGGATTTTGCTTATGTTTGAAGCAAAGCTAAGATCAAAGATCAGCGCGATACTCTCACCCCTTGCACAGGCAATCGTATCGCTCGGCATCACTGCCAATATGATCACGCTGTTCGGTCTGCTCGTTAATTTGGTGGCTGCCTACTGTTTAGCGACTGAACGGTTGGTGGCGGCGGGGCTGTTAATTTTATTCGGAGCGAGTTTCGATATGATAGATGGTGCTGTTGCGCGTGCGAGAACGTCGACCAACTCTTCGGGAGCACTGCTGGATTCCGTGATTGACCGGTATTCTGAGGCGGTGATATTCCTTGGTGCCCTTATCTATTTTCATCATTTACAGAACTTCTTCGGGGTGGTATTGGTTTTCGCAGCGGTGATTGGGTCGATACTTGTCAGCTATGTCCGCGCTAGAGCGGAAGGACTCCAAATTGAGTGCAAGGTTGGATTGATGCAAAGACCCGAAAGGATTGTACTGTTAGCGTTAGGTGTGTTGATACAGGGGGTTATCCCGGATCAGTATACATTCCTGCAATCAAAGGGGATGATCCTCTTCGGTGTATTCGCACTGCTTGCCGTGACCTCGCATATCACCGCTATCCAACGACTCGTCTTCTCTTTTTACAAACTGAGCGATCATTGAGTCAGTGGTCGCCAAACCCACACCGCTCACATACCCTCCGACTGCCGCTTGCGGATCAAACTCGGAATCAGCGACACGATAACGATGAAAACGCCTGCCCCCGCGAGGTAGATTAACGTCTTCTTGATATTCCCTCACCGACGTTCACCGCGGCCCCCAACTGGACGTAGGCAGCGGTGCCGGGCAACATGCAGATCCATGAGACAAAAAAGTAGTGGCAAATCGTATCTTCGTGAGCCCATAAGCGTAGTTCTGCAAGTTAAACGGAAAGAGTGGACGAGCCGAGTAACCATCAGCATCCGCCAGCCCTGCCTGTGCACCCCCTCATCGATCCGTCGAAACTGCGTGTTACCTTTGACCCACCCCTCCACCATACCGCGAGCGACGTAACGGGCAACCAGAAAGGCGCATGAGACGCCGATTATTGCCCCGATAGAGGCGTAGACAACCCCCCAGACGGGCCCAAAGGCAAGACCAGAGAGCATTGTGACGGGCAAACCGGGCAGAAAGAAAACGGTCGCAACAATGTAAAAGCCTATGTACACCAAAGGAGCGATGACACCGAAACTGTTGATTTTCTCTTTGATTTTTGGGATATTGTCGCGCTTGAGGTATTCTGTCACACCATAATGACTTAATAGACTATACGCACCAACAATGACAATAATAACGATAATGATCTTCACAAGGTTCCGTTTCATAGCGTTTCAATCCCTTCTCAGTTGTTGATAAATATAACGCAAGCCGCTATGACAGTTAACAAGTTTAACCCAACTGGGCAGGCACAAGACCTGCCCCTACATCTAGCAACCCTTGTCGAGTTTCCATACTCGACACCTACTAGAAATACTTATAGATTGAACACCAACCTGTAGGGGTTGGGTTTCCCAACCCGTTGGGTGGGGAGACCCTGCCCCTACAAGAAAAACATCCATTTTCTAGCAACTTGCGTTACCTAAATATGGAGACATGAAATGTCCAAAACTTACAGCGCAGCCGTCATCGGAGCGACCGGCAAGGGTGGCTACGGACATCGCCTAGACACTGCATTTGATATCGATGATGTCGAACTGGTCGCTATCGCTGACCATGACCCCGAAGGACTTGCGGATGCCGGCGAACGGTTGGGTGTTTCTCGACTCTACCGCGACTACCGGCAGATGCTTGAGACGGAAAAGCCCGACTTCGTCAGCATTGCGCCGAGTTGGGTCACAGACCGTGTCCCCATGATTGAAGCCGCTGCGGCGGCGGGGTGCCACATCTATTGCGAGAAACCGGTTGCGGGCAGCCTCGCCGAGGTCGATGCCATCGTCGCCGCCTGCCAGCGTGCAAAGGTAAAGATGGCGGTCGCTCATCAATGGCGTGCGATGCTCCCAATCCAAAAAGTAATCGAAGACGTGAAAGCCGGTAAATTCGGAAAATTGCTCCGTGTCCGCACCCGTCCGAAAGACGACAGTCGAGGTGGCGGCGAAGAATTGCTCCTACACGGGACACATCTCTTTGATCTGATGATGGCTTTCACCGGTGAACCGCGCTGGGCAAGTGGACACATCACTATGGACGACCGAGATGCCACAACGGACGATACACGGGAGGGCAACGCCCCCGTCGGTCCTATCATGGGCGATTCCATCTCCGCGGTATTCGGCTTCGACAACGGTGTGCGCGGGTTCTTCGACTCTACCGCCGGTTTGGCTATTCCCAACCAATCCAATTTTGACAACCTCTACGGGCTGTCCCTCGAATGCGAGCGAGCTGCGTTGGAACTCCGCGAGCCGGGCGATGTCTACATCTATCTGGCACCGCGGGTGTTGCCTGACCTCCAAGATCTCGCTTGGGAAAAGGTCTGGATGCCGGAGTGGCATGAGCGTCCTGAACATGCGCCGCCTCTGCTACGGAAGAACTGGCTGTCCATAGGTAACAAAATCCTTGCTCGGGACCTGATCGATGCTGCCGAGACCGACCGCGAACCGCTCTCTAGTATTCGGATGGTCCGTTTCGTAAACGAAATGGTTCAAGGGGTTTACAGTTCACACCTGCTCTCCGGTCAGCAAATTGCTATTCCTCTAACCGAACGTGCCCATCCGCTCGGTGAATTGTAAATGAGGCACCTATTCTGCGGCTCTGTGCTTACTGAAACCTTCCGCACAGACAAGCAGTAGAATGAGGGTGGCTTGGATAATCAGAAATAACTCCCTCGGCACATTCGTTAAAATCTCGATATCCAATGCCCCCTTGTTCAATGCGCCGAACAGGAGCGCGGCGAAAAGGATACCGTAGGGGTGGTTCCTCCCAAGCAGTGCGACCGCAATGCCGGTGAACCCGAAACCGGGGGAGAAGTTATCAAGGAAACGATGGCGATAACCCATTACCTCCCACACCCCAGCAAAACCTGCGATCGCCCCACTCAACGCCATCGTCCAGACCGTCACGCGACGCACGTTAATCCCCGCATAGGTGGCGACCTCTGCGGCATTGCCGACAAAGCGAATCTCATATCCCCATTTGGTGCGCGTCAATAAAAATTGTGTCAGTCCAATCAGTCCAAACGCAAAAAACAGCGTGATGTTTACGGGGTTGCTTGGCAGAAACGCCGACGAAAGGGCAGATAGTCGTGGCAGCTGCGCTGCTTCATGAATCAAGGGTGTGTGCGGCGTCATCTGATCCGGTGCCTTATAGACCTCGGTGACAAGGTAATTTGTCAACGCGATTGCGATAAAGTTCAGCATGATGGTGTTGATGACTTCATGCACACCGTAACGCGCTTTGAGTACCCCCGGTATAGCTCCCCACAATCCCCCTGCGAGGGTTGCAGAAGCCAAGCAAGCGGGTATGATAACCCAGCCGCTTCCCCAGTTCAGGTTAAACCCGACCCATGCCGCGGCGAATCCTGCGAGGTAGAGTTGTCCTTCACAGCCGATATTGAAAAGCCCTCCCTTAAACCCAAGCGTAACCGCTAGCCCAGTAAAAATTAAGGGAGTTGCGTTGAATAGAACATAACCAAAATCGTCCAGAGTGCCGAAGACGCTCTGCCATAAGAGTCCATAAACTTCAAATGGACTCTCACCGAACAACAGGATTAAGACACCGCCGAGCAAAAACGCAGCGAAAAGCGCGAGTAAGGATGGCAGCACACGAAGTGGTACATCCCCTGTAAAATGTGAGAGGTGAGAGGTTATGCGCGATGCGTAATCTGCGAGTTTATTCATTCTCCATTCCGAGAGTCTCCGACCTGTTATTTTGACAATGCTGCTAACAAGCGCGTCACATCCGCACTACCGTTATAGAGATGGGTTGAAATCCGCATCCGACCGAATTCGCCCCAGCACAGCACACCCATCTCAGCTAGCCGCACCTGCATCGCGTGTGCATCTTCAACCAAAAAACAGGTGTTCCCCGACCTTGCGGATCGGGTCTGTGGACTGATAACCGTAAAGCCCAGATTTCTCCAGCCCGGTACTCACCAACTCAGACAGTGTCCGGGCATGGTCAGAGATTCGCTCGATTCCCAATCGAGAGCAGTACCTCCAACGCTCGGTCTAGGTGCATCACCACCAGCATTGACGGGTTGCCTGGTTCCAGACGTTCAGGCATCGGCTGCTCCTCGACTTCCTGTGCGCGTTCCGCCTCTTGGGGGGGCCACACCACTAGGTTATGCCAGCCGAAAGAGGTTGAGACAATCTGTCCTTCCGCCCGTTCACTCAGATACATAGGGGCTACGCCGTGCGTGGCGAGCAACCACTTGTAGCTGCTGCTCACGGTCAAATCCGTCAGCCCTGCCGGAACATCCACAACCCCTGCGGCATGGGTTGCGTCCACCGCAAAAAGCGCGCTCCGTTGTCGGAGACCATCGGAGAGCTGTTCTATGTGCAAACACTGTCCCGTATAGAAACTGACTTGGCTCACCGCCAAGACCCGCGTCCGTTCATCCACCGCATCCAGCAGATCTGTCTCGTGCACAAGCCAATCCCGATGTGGCACCAATCGCACCTCCACCCCCACGACCGCGGAGGTCCCGCCAAGCATAGGCGACCGATGGGAACTCCAAATTGGTTGTTACTACATTGTCCCCTTCCCGCCAGTTCACACCGCGCGCCAGCCAATTCAGCCCCTCTGCCGCTGATGGCATAAACGCAATCCGATCCGATGGCACACGCCAAAGTTTGCCCATCCGGCTTCTACAGCGTTCCCCTCGTGCATAAATTTCTTCCCGCCCATCGTATCCAGCACTCTTCAAACGGGCAAATTCCGCATACACCGCTTCCTGCGCCTTCAGCCAAGGGGCTTCACCCCCCGTGCAGAGATGTGTCACGCTTTCCAGCCCCACAAACTGATCGGGCGAGATAAGTGGTTCAATATGTGTGTCGGAACGGTTCATGTGCAACCCCTTTGTGTCTTGCAGCCTTTGCGGATATGGATATCTCAACGTCGGGATTATAGCAATAGTTCACTAGGAATACAACTGAAAAGTTCTGTGGGATAGCCCCATCCCGCCGAGATTCTGCACTTTAGTATTGAGGGAATCTTGGGGTTCTGCTAAAATAGCAGATATAGCGATAGTCCATCATCCCGATAACGCGTAGTAATCAACAGGAGGTGCCTCCTTATGACAACTAGTTATCGCGTCGGCATTATCGGTTGCGGCAGCATCACCCAACGTCACGCGAAGGTGTATCAGAGTGCGCCGGGCTTTCATCTGGCCGCCGCCGTTGAGCCTAACCCTGAGACAGCACGCGTATTTCAGGAGACTTTTACTCTTCCTATCGAGAAATGAGCCTATCGGGCGCCAATGAATTAGTGAACTAGTGAACCAATTGTTTTCACGTTTTACGCATCTAAAACATGAAAGGGGACACCCAACATGCAATCCTTTTCCATTGATAGCGATGCGATTTCGCTTCCGCGAGGGGCGTGGGCGAAAGCCCATCGGTTGAATGTGAGTTGGCGTGGGAGATCCATTGCCGCTCTGAGTCAAGGTGAATATCGTGCCTACCTGTTCCCTGTATATACCCCAGCGGGCTTCGCCGTGACCTCCGAGAGCCCGATAGATCACCCGCACCACAATTCGCTTTGGATCGGTGCCGATCATTTCCATTGCCATCTGCCCTTCTCAACCAATGCCTATGAGGAAGCTACCTATAACTTCTACGTCAACGATACTTTTCAGGGGCGGGCACCGGGACACATCGTCAGCGTTTCGGTGGAGGAGACGGAGGTATCAGAAAACCATCTCCGGCTTATACAAACGCTCAACTGGCAAGGTCCGTCCGAGTGGGGCGCACCCCAAGGGCGTATCCTCGCGGTCGAAACCCGTACCATTGATATCTATCCCGGCGAAACGGCGAACCTAGTCGACATCCGTTCACAGTTGAGCCCGACCGATTGGGATATCAACATCGGTCCTACGCGCCACGCCTATTTCGGCGTTCGCATGGTCGAGTCCCTGCGTGCTACGGCTGGCGCAACCCTTATCGATTCTGCCGGCCGCTCCGGCGGCGCAGCGATAAGCGGCGGCGGACGCCGATTGGGTGGACTGTTCGGGACAAATTGCTGCGGACAGATGCGTGGGTGTGGCGGTGTTTCGATACCCTTCTACTGCCGAGGCATCGTGGTATATCGCTGACTGGGGAACGCTAGCGGTGAACCCGTTTGCGCGAGAGGGGCGGCTGATAAAAAGTGGTGAGGTCCTCGATTTGGCGGTGCGGGTCGTCGTCCACGATGGGAGACGCATGAAGACGGCAGGGGATTGAGGGACTGTATCAGCGCTTTATCCAAGAGGTTCGGAGCTAAAGTGCTTTGGGCAGGCGCAAGACCTGCCCCCACATTGGGAATCCTGTAGGGGCAACCCTTGTGACTGCCCTGCTTAGCATGAGCGAAAAAAGAAAGTAAAGTCTAGCTCTGTTGAGCTTCCATATACGCCCGTAAGACCGCGTTCATGCGTGTCTGATAGCCGCTCCCATGGGATTTAAACCACTCTAAAACGTCGTTATCCACGCGCAAAGATATGGCACGCTTTGGTTGCGGTATCATGACTTCGGCATTCGCCCAAAACGCTTCATCCGTTGGCTGGGCGTCCGGATCTGATGCAGCTGCCGCTTCAATTTCGGATTCAGTCATATTTTTGAGGCGTTCCCAATCTGTCTGTGAATCCTTTGGGAGGTTATTTAGAGAATAGCTCAAAGTATTTTTTTCTTTCACGACGATTTGCTCTCCTTGCTGAGATGATACGCCAAATGCCGTCTCGAGCAGTGTAGACGACATACAAGATGACATCCTCGACAGTCCCCATCGCAGCGATTCGTTTTTCACCATAGTCACGGCGATTATCAACTACTGTGAGTGTTGGATGCTCAAAGATACGCACCGCATCCGTAAAATCGATGCCGTGCTTTTCAATATTACGTTGGTTTTTAATCGAATCCCATTCAAATTCCATCACATACATAGTATACTATCTAACAATACCAAAAACGTAGACGACCAGCTTTGCACTTTTTTCATTGACACATCGGGATATTTTTGACTACAATCTTTGAGGTAATTCTTTTTTGTGCTCCAGTTATCATCTAATTCCTTACGTTGACATTACCTAAGCATTTCTCAATACCACAGGAGGACATTGATTATGGCAGCAAACGGACCTGTACCGAAAACCCGTTCTGAAGGTCGGGGACCAACGATTTGGCTCGCTGGTACTCCCGAAGAGTTGGAGCCATTAATGCCGCTCGGCATTGCTGGAATTGTTACCAATACCGTGGTGCTTAATCAATACGCTAAGCAGTACGGTTCGGTTATTGACTTGCTCAAGCATTACCTCGACATAACTGACAAACCCGTGGTCATGGAAATCGACGGGCACACGGTTGAGAATTGCTCGCGGTTGGGAAGGTATTTACTGACCTGTCGGATCAAATTATCCTGAAAATTCCCTGCACGGTCAATGGGCTCGAAGCCTTCAGTATCCTCAAGGAAGAGGGGGTCGAGACCTTCTGCACAACGGTTTTCTCCTTGACCCAAGCCGCCGCCGTTGCCCAGGCTGGGGTCGACCATCTCCTGCCGTTCTGCGATCCTGTTAAGGCGGTCGGCGGAGATCCAACCCAACTGATACGTGAATGTTCCCAGATGTTCAGTGGCTGGGAACAGCGGCCCTTCATCATGGCGGCGCTCGTCCGCTCGGTGGAGACAGCCCATGCCGCCTTCCGCTGATGGTGCCGACGAGCTTGTCACCATGTGGACGGTCTACCGCGAAATGATGGACCACCCGCTCACCGACGAATGGAACAAAACCTTCATGGACGAGTGGGTCGATATGCACGAGAATGGGTTGCTGGAAGGCGTGCCGGTCACGCTCCATTGAAGCTGAACCTTCAATTCTACGTGCAACCCTTCATTACCATTGCGATTATAAAAATGCTGAGGGGCTTCCTTGCCCCGATACATGAGGCGAATGGTTCAATCCATTCGCCTTTTTTTATTGATTGCCCCGAAGGGATTAGGGCGTGTTGACATTTGTGCGAGGCGTGTCCATAATTCGCCGATAACTCTCTATCGTAGGGGCGAGGTTCCCTCGCCCAACGGGTTGGGAGACCCAACCCCTACGGAGGATCATGCATCTGTGCACCCCCCTGATTGTCTGGTTGCGATGAAATGTCAACAGAACCTAGCAACTTAATCTAAAAAAGTGCTAGAAAAAATCACAGAACGGTGTTTTATAAAGTGTAAGGGAGGAATCAGAACAGTGGCTAACGACAAGGTACTCATTGCCCGCGCCCAATCTGGGGATGAACAGGCATTTGCTCACCTCATGCGGGCGCATTACGCCTTCGTTTATGCGATTGTTATCGGAATCGTGGACAATCCCCACGACGCCGAGGAAGTTGTCCAAGACACCTTTCTGAACGTCTATCGCGGTTTAGCGCAGTATGAGGAGCAGACCAAATTCAGAAGTTGGTTAGCAACAATTGCGCGGAATCGTGCGCTGAATTGGTTACGAACGCAGAGAATGGATACTGTGTCCATCAACGAAGTGGAGGAGCACATGCTTCAGATTCCGAATACACTCGACGACCAGTTGATACGCGACGAACAGAGGGAACTGATTCGCCGGGCAATGGCGACACTTTCGCAAAAAGATAGGGAGATCGCTCGATCTTACTATCTTGATGGCGCAAGCTACGACGAATTAATCCGGACACACGGACTGTCATACAAGGCGATTGCGTTTCGGTTGTCACGTGCGAAGCAGAGACTCGCCAAACGGTTGCAGTACCTGCTCACTGGTTTATCTGTTCCTCCAGCAACGACACTCAAACAAATTTACTCAGGAGGACTCACAGCTATGAAAATTGGAACGGCTCCCAAAATCACTGCCGGGGCAATAGGCATCGTTGCTCTTGCCAACAGAGGCAAAGTCCGAGATCTCTATGACCTCGGTGAGCAATTATTAATTATCTCAACGGATCGGATCTCGGCGTTTGATGTTGTGCTGCCGAATGGGATTCCGTACAAAGGGCAAATCCTGACCGGACTCTCTGAGTTCTGGTTTGATTACACAAAATCAATTGTCGATAATCATATCATCACGACTGATGTTTCACAGTATCCTGACGCGCTGCAGACCGATGCGGAGGTGCTTGAAGGACGGTCAATGCTTGTGCGGAAGGCGAATCGAATCGATATCGAATGTGTCGTGCGGGGATACATCGCGGGTTCTGCGTGGTCGGAGTATAAACAGGATGGAACGGTATGCGGGGAAAAGCTGCCGGCAGGACTAGTAGAGTCAGAACGTTTGCCAGAACTCATCTTCACCCCTTCCACGAAGGCGGAGCAAGGTGAACATGATGAGAACATCTCAATCGCAGAGATGGAGGAGGCGATTGGGAAGGATTTGTCAGAAAAGATTATCCAGACCAGTTTCGCGCTGTTTGAAGCGGCAAGCGAACATGCAGAAAAGGCGGGTATCATCCTCTGCGACACCAAGTTTGAGTTTGGGCAGATTGACGGTCAGCTGATTCTTATTGATGAGGTCTTCACCCCCGATTCCTCTCGCTTTTGGCCCAAGGACGAATATAAGCCCGGCAGTTCGCCGCGCAGCTTTGACAAACAGTATGTTCGTGACTATCTGAGTGATATTGGCTGGAACAAAGAGCCCCCGGCGCCTGAATTGCCAGCAGAGGTCATCCGCCAAACCAGCGAAAAATATCTGGAGGCGTATCGCCTGATTGTTGGTCGGGAATTATTGTGAAGGTTGGGCTGTGACGCTAGACATCTGTTGACGTACTCCCAAACCTAAAGGATTGGGATTCTCACCCATTTCAATTTAGCTGTCAAATAAGTCTTGATAACATTGCCCTGAAGGCTTCCTTGATCCGATACATGAGGCGAATGGTTTAATCCATTCGCCTTTTTTGTTGATTGTCTCCGAAGGGATTAGGGCGTGTTGACATTTATGGTATAATGACCGTATGCTAACATTTTACCAGCGACCCCTGTATAGACTAGCTCATCATTGACATCGCCATCATCTGCGCTGACCTATGTGCTATGGGCGCTTTGGAAAAAAGTTGAGCCCCAACCTCACAAGGGCGCAGCTGGGATGGATTTTCGACGAAAACTCATATCGTTGTTGATGGTTTACGTAATCCAATTGAAATAGGTGGCTCACCCGTTCTAAGTACTGGTGTGGCATTTTTGCGACGACGGTGTAGCACATTTTCGACAGTCTCTTTGTGAGTGTAACGCTCTCTTTGGAATCACAGCGCATATCAACAGCAGGTGCAAAGTTGGCTTGAGAAAGCGTTTTCCGAAAAACTCATTTTTTGGACAATGCGCTTTGCATGATTTGGGATAGCTGTGGCATCTAAATTGCTTGTGGTTGATGCGCCAAGTGAATTTCGTTTGGCAACGATTCGCGTCAGATTTTATCTGGCTCCGTTGAAATGTCAACAAAACCTAGCGTTAAAACCTACAATTCAAATTCCAAAGAGAGGACGAACCCCCTTCATGAAGTTTTGCTGTTTAGTTCTGTTTGTAGTGCTCACGATGCCGTTCTCTGTTTTCTCCGAAACAGACAATGCAAAAAAAGACGAGACCCCAAAAACTAGAAGAAGCATTTGGCAGAGGGTCTTTCCCCGCACAGGTGATATAGAAGGCACCGTCTACCAGCACGAAACCGACGCACCACTGGTTGAAGCAGAGGTGCACATCCTTGAAACCGGTCAATATCAAAAAACCGGTAGGGACGGAACGTTTCGGTTTACCGAAATTCCCATTGGAATATATACACTCTCCATATCCCACCCGACTCGAAGTACTTCCACAGAAATTCCGATTGAGATTCGCGCAGGCGAGACGCTCCGCGGGAGATTTTACCCTGGTGCGCCGGTCCCATTTGTGAAAGCCATCTATAGTGGGGATATCGATGGGTCCCTCTATAGCCAAACGACCGGGAAGCCCCTCGCCAACGCTGAGGTCAGCTTCGTCGAAATCGATGTGTCAGGACGAACAGATGCATCTGGAAATTTTCAGTTTACAAACATCGCCCCCGGCACCTATACCTTGTTAATTACGCATCCAACGTATGAGGCACCAACGACTACGAAAATAGAGGTAGCAGCAGGTGATACCACACAGGTAAAAATATACCTCGGTACAGTGGTACAACTCGAAACAGTGGTCGTAGAAGGGAAACGTCTCCCCCCAACGATTAGCCGCAAGGAGATTCGAGGCAGTGAACTGATACGGATACCTGGTAGCGGACGTGATGTGTTCAGAGCACTCACGACACTGCCGGGCATCGGTATCCCCAATGATTACTTCCGCGTCCTCTATATCCGCGGAAGTGCGCCGGGAGACACGCTCATTATCTTGACCGAACCCCGCTCGGTTATCCGTTTCACTTTGGCGGACTCTTCTCAACAATCAATTCAGATAGTATTGAAGATATACGTATTTACGCCGGTGGCTACGGTGCCGAATTCGGTTTAGATTCGCAATCAATTATTGACATACATTCGCGCGAACGCTCAAAAAAAAGGTGGGCAGGTGTATTTGATCTGAACCTTTTATCGCCGTCTGGGTTCCTTGAAGCCAAAATCGGAGACAAGGGCTTACGCATCTATTGCCGGACGATTCGCGACTGTCAATCTCATTTTAGGGTATTTCTTTGATTTCACATTTCCCACATGGTCAGACTATCAACTCAAATTTGCTTATGAACTCACTGAAAAGCATCGCCTAACACTCAACGGCGTAGGTGCGACGGATCATTTCGACTTCTCCAACATTGGATCAGAAGATACAGAAGAAACAGCTAACTTTTCCGCCTATTTCAAAAACGGGTTTGAAGCGGAAGGTGTCCACCTCCGCTCTAATTTTACCAACAAACTCACATCTCATCTCTCTCTTACGCGTTCCCACAATTTTCTTAATATTAATTTCGGCGGTGACTCAAGCCAAGACGACAGCCCTGCTGGTGAAAAATTTATCTACAATGTCCAGGTTAACGCGCCAATGTATACCCTTCGCGAAGACTTGTCCTACAAACTAACACCGACACTTCAATTCGAGCCAGGATTTCTCCTCGCCTTCAGTCCAGCCGAGAGCGTTACACACACCTCTTCCCCACAGAGCATAAGTTTTGATGATGAGGAACTTGTTTGGAAAGAGAAATTTGACAAATTTAATTACGGCTTTCGGCGTGCTGAAGGGTACTTACAAGCACGATACGATCCATTATCATTGCTGTCAGTCGCGTTCGGTGTACGATTTGATTACCTCAATTTGACGGAAGAGCTTTCAGTTCAGCCGCGCGGCAGTCTTAGTTTCACACTGCCAACAACTTCCATCCTCCGATTCGCCTACGGCAGGTACGAACAGAGCCCATTCGCGTATCAAGTACTAAAAACAGATGGAAACAGGGACCTAAAATCGAGCATGACCGAGCATTATGTCATGGAATTAGAGCATGAACTCTCACCACAAACGGAACTCAAATTCGCTCTCTATTACAAAGACATGAAAAAATTAGTCACTCGATCTGTCAATGCTGACGCTCTTTTTGATGGCTTGAATACAGCGGTTACAACGGCATATCTCAATCAAGGAATAGGGTTTGTGGGCGGGGCAGAAATGTTCCTACGGCACCGTATTAGTGAAAAGTTTTTCGGATGGGTCTCCTATGCCTATACCCATGCGGAGCGGCGTGAGACACCGGATGATGTCTACAAACCATTTCTCTTTGACAATACACACATTGTCAGTATCGTTGCCAACTACAGTCCAGCAACAAAAACCGAGATCGGCGCAAAGTGGCAATATGCAAGCGGTACTTCTGCAGTTCCCCTGAGCACACTTCTGATGGTTCAAGATCCTGTGACCCTAGGTATGCATCCACTCTTTCTGATGTCGCAGGCGCGATTGCTTCGACCGGGTTGCAGGTTTATCACCGCCTGGACCTCCGTTTTAGTCGCAAGAGAACTTTGTGGGGTCTCCCTGTGACATTCTTCACCGAATGTTGGAAATATGTCCAGTAAAGAGCATAAAATAAGGTAAAGTTCAGTTTTCCTGACAAATTTGTAGATGAATTCAAGGAGTGGCTTCCCCTTTCCTTTTCGGGGGCGTATCTGGCAGAATGACAAGATACCAAAATAACAATATCTAAAGCAACTTCCGCCCCTTCAAACTTGTTTAAATAAAAAACTCAACAGTATATAACCATCGCCACCAC
>CASHTH010003095.1:0-35252 GCA_030341885.1 Geodia barretti
GGTTACATGGAGAAACAACCCTAACATGTCTGCGACAAAGTAGAGGTCAGCGATGTAGTTGATGATCCAGAGCCAACTGGCGTTGTGGAGAAAGGCGGCCTGCGTGGAGACTGAGAGAACCGAGACGAGGGACATGACCACACCCACCACCTCCCACACCTGACTCAGCCTCGTGTTGGGGTTCAGAGTGTACCTACAATTAGAGAAACAACCCTGGGTGAAACATGGCATGTATTAATCCCTGCTGAATAGGACAGCAATTACTGAATAATCAGGGGGATTTCTTATTTTAGACAATTATTTTTGGACAAAAACCTTTATAATATATGTATGACAAAGCACTGAAGTGCAAACCCTCGGCGAACTGCATGTGCGCAGTACCGCTAATTGATGGGCTGGGCTATAGTGTACTCGTGCTCAATCCCGCCTGCTTCTAGTAGTAGCTCGGGGAGCGTCTGACACGGTGTTTCTATGCTACAGTTGTAGATTGCATGCGGGAGTCTGTGTCGATATACACGTTTGTGGACTTCTCGTGCTTCAAGATCACACAGAGCAAGCGGTACGCGCGCCGTCGAAGTAAGCCGGTTACTAATTAGCAAAGGGCGTTTTCGCTCAGGTTTCACACCATTAACTCTGCGAATGCGACTGCGGTGTCAGAGAAATCCTACATACAATTTTCAACCTTATCCGTCGATGTGAATACGTCCTAGCGTGGTCTTGAACTGCTTGTTTGTTGTTTGTTTTTGTGGAGCAATTGATGGCTCGAGAAGTGAAATGTAAGGTAACAGACAGACAGACACACACGACAGCTACAGTAACCCTACGCTGGCCGCATAAAGCAAAGCGCACGCGCCGAGTAACAGAACGAACAGACATGCATTGATGCATTTAGGGCTCAAGTGATGCTTACGAAAAGCTAGTTCAACAAAATCTAGACATCTCAAGCATTCCTGGTTGGAGCTTCGGTTTCTCTGTACATAAGCACAGTTCTCTAAGAATCACACCTAGACACATGTGAGAAACACCTCTCTAGTACTGACGCAGTCTCTTCCTCCGCAAGAATAGTCTTTGAACGTGATTCAACCCCTGAAAAATAAGGACACCTTCCTATAGTACCGACCGTATCTTCTGTCCCACTGGTGTCCGAATGGAGGGGTTCCACACAATCAATAGAGTTTCTTACGGGAGGAGTAAGTAAGAGAGAATGTTCCCCATGACTCCGACGTGAGTTCTCCTGTGCCTCTGCTCTCTCCCGGGCACCTCTCTGTCACCACTGACAGCAGTCCTGGCAGAGGTGGTAGTAGTTCTCGTGGAGGCCACCTCACTGGGGCTGGGTCCCACTGCCCCTGCCCTCCTCCTCTGTCTGAGACCGCGTCTACTCCTGTTGCCTTCCTCCCAGTCTCCCCCTGTCTCCGCATCACTCCTGCAGTGAGTTGAGTCACTTATAGATGGCAAACATCACTCCTGCAGTGAGTTGAGTCACTTATAGATGGCAAACATTACTCCTGCAGTGAGTTGAGTCACTTATAGATTGGCAAACATCACTCCTGCAGCGAGTTGTGGCTCTACCAGCCCTGTGTGTGACAACGCTCATCTCCCTGTGACTCTGGCTGAGTCTCAAATCTGATTATTTTCCATGTGCGTTCACTTTTATACGAATGACAAGGTGTGATTACATAATCAGTAATGAGCATATGTACATAGAGTACACGGGTGCTACACAAAATATGTATACAGCCAACACGAAAAAGATGCTGTGTGTGTGTATCCATGTGTTTCTTCTTTACACTAGTACACAATTAGTTGTCTACCAATGCCTGTTTTGTTGAACGAAATCATTGGCACTCAAACAAAACTGTCAGTAGCTTTGCGTACTGTGAGTTAAAAGATACACATGGGGTAATTACTGGTTTTCACATCAGGGCATTTTTGGTGAGAGAGTGCGGAAGTCGCATGAAGCATTAGAAAAGTTAAACTCCGTTAGAAATGCGTAAACATGGGTGACAGTGTATGTAAAGGAAATGAATGGAAGAACTCCATTCAGACGACTAACTTTGCCCACCAATAACAACCCCACCCACCTCAGGGCCTCCTGTATTTGCTTGCGGTTGAACTTGACAAGGTTCTCAGTCACAGGCCTCCCTACGGTACAGGGACATGCCACCTGACTCTGTATGTCCTTGCTCCCCACACACGCCGCTATGGTGTTGGCCATTGGAGCCCTGCAAACAAGTGTTGAGAGAGAGAGAGAGATTGTGTGTGATCCAAACTGCAATGTGATTGACCCTCCCTAAACATTTATTCAGAGCCAAGAAAATCGACAAAAGTTCACGCAAACTTGCTTGGTAATAGTTCAGGTGGTAAGTATCATTAGCTTTGCATTCCATTGTAGGCACGAGTTTGAAATGTGGGTTTGGTGTAGCTAGGGAGTGGTCAAATACAGTGTCAATATTAGACCCCAAGTCTTTGGTGAAGATTATAGGGTCCTCCTCACCTGATGGCCACGGAGAGAGAGGGGACCATGGCAGTGGCGAGAGCAGAAAGGACCGATGGTCGTGAGAACCTGCGAGGGTTGGTCATGGCCTGTCGACTGGCCTCCTGTGCCGCCTTGTGGGCCACCTCCACATGCTCCCGGTCCTGGTACAGCATCTCAAACTCTCTGAGAGAAAGAGAGATGACTTGCAACGATTAACCCTTTGGACACCATGGGTATCTCCTTAAATAAGCAGAAATTGATGTATAACATAATATTAACACCATGTATTATAGCCTATATAAATTCTTATGGACTCATGGAGTCTCTGGCCATTTTTTTAATGCCTGTGGCTGGTTAAGGGTTAAAGCCAACTGACAGCTTATGTAACTAGTATTTCCTGATAGAAAGAGAGGACCTGCAATTATCAACCAGAACCTTACCCAATTGGAAGCTTACTAGTTTTCAAACGACTAAGTTATGAAACATGCGTAAAAGATTAACTAGAGTGAGACTACCGACATGAAATTTGGGAGAGCAAAGTGAGTTCACCAATATTCATATTCGACCCACCGTACAATGCCGTAGTGTACATTCGTGAACCTAAAATACTGTGCAGATTATTCCCCACCTAAAAAATCTCAAGGACTAGTTCTAGAGCTTCCACTAGTCCTATATATACAAATGCTAGTTTGTTCTTACTTGGCGATGAGAGGGTACTGAGGAAGGAGATTCTGCAGAGCTTCGTTCTCCAACATGACCAGCTTACAGTTGGTGGCCGCACGAACTGTCAGAGTCCTCGGAGTACCAAATAGGAACCCCAGCTGTATAGGACGACACAAATCACATGACCACTTTTCAGATATCCTCTGGCACCACGAGTACTAAAGTTTAATTGCTACTACAGCTAAAACTACTACCGAACTATAGCACAAACTTTCTGATTTGCAACCAAAATGAACATAAATTCTCCAGAGTACAAGTCACACACACCACTTTCAATACAGACTGAGAACTATTATCCAATATTGTGCGTATTTTTCGCAACTCTTTCTAGCTGTACAATAGCAACTTTCGTGTGCTATTATGTATAGCCTCTCGACCACTAGCACATCATGTGCAGATGCAGATGGTATAGCAAAAATAAACTTAGGCATGGTGTGTGGGTCTATCAGTTGACTTTTTTGATTTGCCTTGCTACCTCACCTATCTGTATGTATCTATACTACCTCACCTCGTTGTTGAATAATGTATATACCTCTCCAAAAAATTTATCTATATAATTATACCTCTCCAAAGAATCCTCCGGGGCCTTGTACAGTAACCACCTGACTCAGATCCTCAGACAACACCTGTCAGCGATAGATATAATAATATACACAGTCAATGAAGACGGTCAAGCACAGCATCCTATATCTGTCAAAAAACTCCATTATGTCCAAGAAGATATTCCATTAGGTCGTGCACACACCAATCACTGTACCTCGACGTAGCCCTTAGAAATGAAGTACATCTCCCTCCCCATGTCTCTGCTGTAGAGGATGATATCCCCCGGGGCAAACAGGAATGTGGAGGTGGCACTGGAGAGCTGGCGGAGGAAGGACGCGTCCACGTACTGGAAGAACGGGACGCTGGAGAGAAGCCTTGCACACTCCTCCATGGAGACGTCTTGCCGCACCGTGACCGGCATGTCGTGCATCAGGTCCTGGCCCCCCGGTACCGTCTCTCCCCTGGTGGGGGGGGGGAGGGTTAAACCTCACACTCAGATCATCAATTACGTCGCAGTTGGTGTGCTGCAGTAAGCTTGGGTACTTAACACTTGGTGTCCATTGTATTGTCAGTCTACTTGTTGGGGGTATTGTGGGCATTTTGGCTAGCAAATGCAATAGATTGTGACCTATGTATGATGTTCACACATGTGCACTGCGAAGGGGCAGATACACATATCTTAAAAACATGCAGTAAGTACCCGTCACTTCTCTCTTTATCCACTTCCTTCTCCCTCTCACTCATTCTTTGGAAGCGGACTCAGAAAAAAACGAGATTCAACCCTGCAGGTAGTCTGCAGTGTACAGACTCGCGCACAAATCACCTGAACTGCTGCCAAAGTAGAGTGAAGTAGTGATCCACCCTCTGGAGGAGACCTTTCCCCAACTTGTTCTCAAACATGAACTGGTGGACCACCTCCATCTTCTCCTCAAACGATATCCTAGCGAACACACACAACATCAGTCACTTGTCTCCACAGTTTGAAGTACTCAACTACTGGATAATCAGTATAAGTGTGATAGTTCTACTAGCTAGGCCACAAACCTCACTGTAATTCAATGTTGAAAAGCCAGTGCAACAGCTGTTAAATTGGCAGTTTGAACCGTAATCAAAGAGTTTCCAGTTATGTACATGCAACCTAGGGTAGCCCGTTATTCCTTGAAAAAAGGGTGTAAAATTTTATTGCCTCTTTTACATGCATACTGTATGGATTACCTATAGTACTATAGGACTGAAGGGGTCCACACAATGAACAGACCTGAAGCTGGCGGCATTGGTGAGTGTGGCAGCTATGACTCCGAGACAGTAGCCGTAGAGCATGATACCAGTTAGCTGGACTACGAGGGCAAACACCATCTCCCTCTCGTCGTGAGCACTCACGTCACCATAGCCAACAGAGGTGAGAGTGGCCGAGGCCCAGTAGAGAGACAGGATGTAGTTTTGGACTGCCGTCGAGGATCTGTAGGGTATTCCGTGGGCCGCTGCCCAGCTGACTGGGGAGCATCTGAGAGGAAGAGTCGAGGGTGGGAGTAGAAAGTGAAAGTGAGAGGTTGTGGAAAGGGAGAGAGGGAGAAGGGAGAGGGTGAGACGGAAGATGGGAGGGTAAAAAGGTAGAGAGGAAGAAGGGAGAAGGTAGGAAGGTGAATGTGAGTGGTTGTGGAAAGGTAGAGAGGAAGAAGGGAGAAGGTAGGAAGGTGAATGTGAGTGGTTGTGGAAAGGTACAGAGGGGGGAAGGGGTGTGGGGAGGTAGACAGTGAAAGTGTGAGAGTGTAGGAAGCTGAGAATGGGGGAGAGAGAGGGAAGGCTGGAGAAGGAGAATGGAGAAGTCTTGCAGGGCCAGCTGATTTTCCAGAGGGAGAATACTGTACAAGCATTTCAAGCTGGAATGTTCAAACAAAGGACACATTCTCCCCAGAAAACTGGCTGGTCAAGTGGAGGTAAGAGAGGATGAGAGATGGTACAAAGGTGGTGGTAATTTCTGCGTAAGGAAAGACAGGGTGATTGAAGCAAAAGATCAACAAAGAAGTGATAGAGGGAGAAAAGAGAGCAAAGCAGAAAATTGTGGCACAGTGATTATGCATACTCCTCCTTGGCGTAGCAGGCAATGGGGAACCATATGCAGGCACTGAAGTGAGTGAAAGCCACAATGTAGAATGTGAACTTGAGGAACCTGGCATACACCACTGATATGTAGAGAGATCCCTCCATCTGGTTGAAGAACGATATCACCTAATAGGGAGAGAGCGTGTATGTCACAGTCAGGCAGGGGGACATTGATACTTGCTATACGGCATGCTGATGACTGCGGGTGTCTAGCTTGAAGAGTGCATGCATTCAACATGCTCCTATAGTTGCAACTAGTTGATCACTTATGCACTGTACATGCAACATCTGTGAAAACGTTAAATATACCTGGGGCCAAGCCCATAATATCAACGAGGGAGAGCAAGTGTAACACAGTCGTCCACAGTGTAAATATCTAATATCCCACCTTCCATATCTTGATGAGTCTGTTGAGTCTGAGGATGGCGATATAGCCGTATCTCTCCTGAGAGTCCCAGGCAAGACCAAATACCTCCAGAGGGAGCACCGCTGCCACGTCCAGCAAGAAGTATGGAGACAGTAGGTAGTGCATCAGTATCACCCTCGACTTAGTCAGGATACCTGCAGTTGAAATTGTAGACCTAGCGGTGAAATGGTTTATGTGCCATGAAAATGTGTATTTATGGACAGTGCAACTTCAAGTTTCTGTTCTTGCAAAACAGATCACTTGTGCATATGTAGCACCCGTACTCTGCTTATTAATTACTCATTAAGTAATCACACATTGTCATTTGTATAAAAAGTGTATGAACGTGGAAATAATCAGATTTGAGAGACTCAGCCAGAGTCACAGTATTGACAAAGAGATGAGCATTGTCACACCAATCCAGAGAAACACAAGCATGATAACAAGTTTCTGCCCTAATGCAGTGGCTTACCAGTGGGTGTCCTGACAGCAGTCTTCATGGAAATAACTATATCCAGGACCAACACCAGGTCCAGGAGGTAGGTGATTCCAAACAGAGCCCACCCGCCAGGTCCCGAGCCACCGTACGAGACGTCATGGTGGAAGAGAGAGAAGCCGGCCTGGTAGGTGTAGACCAGGCATATGAGGATGATGGCTGTGGCCAGGACCACGTCCCAAGCCACGCAGAACTTTGTACCAGGGAGCACAGGGTGAGTCTCCCACCACTGCCAGACTCTGAGGATCGGCCATATCAGTTCAGAGGAGAGAGGGAAATCTTTACATTTACCCCATTTTCCAATAAACCACATGAAAGATCATACAATTAATACACAAAAACTCTGGCATGCCAAGGGCAACTCCGACTATCCAAGTAGTAATATATCTTGGACTAACCCATTAATACCAAGACTGATTGCTGTTACCCCCATTGCAAAACCTAACATTAAAAGGTTGAAACTTAGGGCAGTAAGACTGATATATTGGTTGTCTGTAAAGCAGCTTTTTGTAATAAAAAAAAACTGTGTCTTATATATACATTTTCGTAGTCTTAAAATCTCATGTCTAACAATGGAGGAATTGCAAGGTCAGTAGTATAAAACCTTTGTGAGAAGGTGAGTGGTGTTGATGTAGAGCTGGGTTGGTGTGTCAGTTTTTCCCCCCTCCTCCCCATCCGGTTCTTGGTTACTATAAGCAGAGAATGCCTCGTCGCACCGCCTCTGTATCTCACTCTTCATCTTAGTCGACACTGTGGACACCAAGATCAAAATTGGTACACTGATGTACCACATGACAAGTGTTCATCTCAACAAGATTGTATATACACAGCAACAAACAGCCTCAGTCAGTGAGCAGTAGTAGTATGTAGTTGTTGCTTGGTATATAGCTAGTTTTCAGGTATACAGTCAGATTTTGGAGAGTATATAGCAATAGGCAAAGGGGGCATCCAATAAACACACCTCTTCCCAAAAGAACAGTTCTTGCATGCAATGAATAAAATGAACACTTTCTTCTGTCCAACTGGCGTCCGGATTGGGTGCACGTGCCACCTCCATAACGAATCCCTCGAGCATGGTGTGTTAGTGTGTGTTGTGTTAGCATTAGTAGTCCTCACTCTCGGGGAAGTGCTGGGTGATATCAATAATGTTCTTCTTGGAGAGAAGAAGGAGGTCGCAGTGGGTCTTGGCTCTCACTGTGCCTCCACATGGAACATCATGGACCAGGTTCACCTGCACACGTACAGTGGAGGTCTGAAATATAATGCAAGGGATATCCTCTTTGTCACCTCTCCAAAGAGACTGCCTTCTTTCATGACTGCAACCACTTCACTCATCTCCAGAAACAACCTGCAGTAGTACGCAGTACATACAGTAGCATCAGTGCCTCAGACTGTCTCAAGAATTAAGGCAAACACCTCAGGCCATTGCTCTCTGCAGACCCAGCAATATTCGCTAGTGAACACACAACATTTTAGAATTACGTGAAGCTTGACAGTGCAAATCACACGATTACTCACCACCTTATGTGACTAACGACCTTCTTTAATAGTGTAAGCACTCACCTCACTTTTTCACACTTTCTTTAATGTAAGCATTCACCTCACTTTTCACAATGACTTTCTTTAACAGTGTAAGCATTAACCTCGGCCTCTCCTCGAGTGATGATGAACATGTGTTGGCTAATGTCTCCCTTGTTGATGATGATCTGAGACGGGAGGTAGAGCTGCTGCTCGGCCACCAGTGACAGCATCCTCATGAACTCCTCTGGGGCATCTCGAAACAGAGTAGACTGCAAACATAGATTGATTCACAGCATAATAGTGACTCTTTCCTGAAATTGTGGCAAACGTGAAAGTTTTTCACAATACATTTGCGCCACATACACTGCCTGATGCCAGTGTTGCATTATAGGACATGCAATTATTATTATAAACACCCTTCAATGAATGTGCTGTAAAAAGAAGCACAGTTCCACAGGAAAGCAAACACGTATCAATGTGCAGTAAAAGAAGCCTGAGAGAGAGTTCATTGGAAAAAAGCTCTATTTCCCTTCAACAGAACTGTGTTCATCTCACTTTTTCAATGACTCTCTTGTATGTTTCGAGGGAGAGCTCAGCCTGGAAGGCAACTGGTAGCTCCTGGAACAGATCCACCCCAGGATTCCCTCTGTTTCTCTGCCACTGATGATGAGGCAAACAAACAAATCTTTCACTATACACTATAATAGCCAGCAACGTAACTGAAGGCCGTGATATATACACAATGTACAGCTTTGTTGTGTGGTCTATGATACCCATACATTAGAAGTTGCATGGAACTTGGTCTCATGCAACAAAGTTGCACCGTGTATCACGGCCCTAATATACTCACAATGTATTCATAGAAGTTGATCACCTTCTTCTTCACTGTACTGGACACACCAGCCTCTTCCTGCAGGAAGGTAAGTATCCTTACTCAAAGCGAGGCTGAAAAAAACATTTTGCAGAATAGTGTGCTCTGAGCGAAAACTTTATTGCAATCTTATAAGACTCTATCACTGCACTTGAAATGAAGTTTCTTTACTTCTATCCCAGTAGTTTTCTTCCCCATAGCGGAGTTCATGCTCACCAAGTGGTCTCTGATGACATTGAGTCTGTGGATGTAGCGGGACCGCTGAGCGTCGGACGTTGTGAGCGTGGAGGCGAGTCCTCCCAGTATGTAGCCAAACAGCACCACTCCCCACAGCATGGACACCACCGACACCCACTTCTCCGCCGACAACAGTGGTATAATGTCTCCGTAACTACGTTAAAACAAACCAAAGGCACGAAAATTCAACGTCAGCCATTTTTGTAGATGATTTTACTGTCCTTAGATTTTCGTTGCCTACTTGTTTAACTCGCCACGGACATATAAATATCTCCAGATCCTCCATAAACCCATAAAAAATATGGGGTTATAATACTAGGCACTAATATGTTATACATCAATTTCTGCTTATTTAAGGAGACACCTATGGTGTCCAAAGGTATAATGCGTTGAATATGCCTACACCAAGACTGAAAGTCATTCATAATTCCATCCATACAGGCATATTCTTGTGTCATTTTCATGACGTGGCATCCCTACATCCCCTTTCATCATTTCAGAGAAATTATCTTCTTGACCATGAAATACTGTAACACTGCCATATTGTATAGATGGAAACTGGCATATATTATACCCGACAGTAGTGATGGTAGTGACAGCCCAGTAGAGGGACTCCAAGTACCTCCTGTACACTCCTGAGTCCTGCCACTGAGTATCTGGGCGAAATATTCAGATGTCTACTCACAACTTGCATCTGTCTATTATTATGCTCGTTTCCAGGCCTTCCCGCTTGCATTGCGTGGCGTAATCGTTGTACATGCGCGCCTGAGCAAAGCCTTGTGGGGATGAATCTCATTAGTTCAAAACCACAAGTGCTGCGCTCAACTTTGCCTTTATAAACTCGTGATGCCAGAGAGAGAAGTTGCGTATGCTTTGCTGATGAGGGCTAACAAGCCCGAAACAGCTGTCCAGAGCTCAGCATCTTTTTCTCTTTGCATCACATGGTCTATTGTTACATGCGGGACAGTTAGAAGGGGAAAAGGGCTATTACGTGTCCGGCATGCTCGAGCGCTCCACAATCACACCTCGTAAATAGAAGTGGGAAGGCCTGGAAACGGGGCTAGACGAAAGCCACACTGCGTTCAAAATCAGAAGTTATCAATGTTTAGGTGTTTTCAACTCAGTGAAGAACAAGTGTGCACTTACAGGACTGTCCCCATGAGTTTTCTTTACACAGAGAGCTGGTGAGATCGGCACTGAAGAGCACCTGGTTCTTGCAGGAGACGGCGAACCAGCAGCAGGTCATGATGTGGATGCTCAACCCAGCCAGGAAAGTGGACTTGAGAGTGGTGAGGAGGTTGGTGTTTGTTCCCAGCTGTTTCTCCTTCATGGCTGTCGGCATTTGTTATGCGCCATTATTGAACCAAGCTAGCAGGTACCAGTTGCTACTGAACCAAGCTAACTGCTTTGTATGATGGCTGGCTACTGCTAGCAGCCACGTATATAGTTGCACCAATTTTGTGTGGCATATATATTATATAATTATAGAGTAGCTCATCAAAGATCGGACACCATGTATATTCGGACAGGCCTCCAGAGCGTACGATAAAATATCATTCAGTTATTCTACATCTAAGATGTAGTGTTGCAAATGACAATCCTTCGTGTATACTAAGTTTGGATCATTGTTGCCGAGTTATGCCGTCGAAAAGAAGCTTTCTGGAATATAACAACATCCAGTAAAAGCGGAATTTATATAGCGCTATAATACAGTATTAGCGCACTGTACTGTAGTATAGACCCATATATTATTCTTACAGACTTATGGACGCTCTGGGCATATTTATGTGCCCGTGGCTGGCTAAGGGTTAAACTTTTACGCCCATAGCTTCCAAAGTAAGGAGGGAGTCCAAACACGGGGTCAGTTTGATGCGTATGTGCAGCTGGACGTGAGATCGCCGAAGCAGCTGCAATACTACACAAGCGGAAATACTATAGGTGAAGGTGACTCCTCTTAGTGCAGGTTGGAGGGCTTGAACTCCGCTTTTACTGGATGTTGTTATTATTATTCCAGAAAGCTTCGTGATGAAGGGAGATTTGCAGGGCGTCCGTCGGTATATGAAAACATCCGATGTTACGTAATATCGGCAGTTGACCGAGGGCATAACTCGGCAACAAAAGCACATCAATCCTCCAAACTTGGAACGAAGGATTATCATTCGCAACACTACATCCTAGATATAGAATAACTAAATGATTAATTTTATCGTAGGCTCAGGAGGCCTGTCCGATTATACATGGTGTCCGACCTTTGATGAGCTACCCTACGCCTTGAATCATGCAGCCCTCGAGACCTCTTTAATTACGAGAAAGGATATTGTTTCCCCCACTCACTGATAAAAGCCCAGGTGTGGTAGCAGCGTATGACACGGGTGAGTCTCAGGAACGCAGCCAGCTCCAGCGTCTCTTCCCGCCTCCCAGTGGCTGCAAACGCAAACAGTTCTAGTGGAACGACGGACGCGACGTCAACGGAGAGCTTCAGGTAGTGCATCACGGCCGACTTTCGCGTTCGGTCCGTGCCGACTACTCTTCCCTTCCGGAAAAAGTCGGTTAGGAGACGGACTAGAATCGCAGCCACGTACAGCCCGTCGCAGAGGTAGATGAGCACCCACTGCCAAATGATTCCCGCATCGAAAGCTGCCTGGAAGATCAGCAAAACCACGGAGATAACGACCGACACGGCGACCAACCCCTCCCATAACTTTAGCAGCACGGACGGCTCGAAGAAGGAGCGAAGACGCCCGAGTACTCGTCGGTTCTCGGTCGACACGCTCTGGCTCTGGCGACGACTCCCAGGCGGCGCCATTCCGCCCGAAGAGTTTGCAGATTCACAAATGAAAAATGCTTGCTATAACCGCCGCTTCTCTGTTTGGCAAAAACACTCCACTCGATCCTGCAAAACGAAAGAACAGCTGTTCTTCTCTTTTGCAGTTTCCCGCGCTACGGCACGCATGCGCAGAATCCCATGCACCTGTGGTGTGGTACAGCATTTGGTCACTCTTGTGTGCATTATGGACCTGGTAAAACTTTAGCTATACATTCTCCCCAGACATCATGATCAGCACCTTCAAGTTCTGGATTTCACGGTCACATAATTATAATCATGATATATACATTGGTTGGTTCTGATGGGTTGAACAGTGACATGATACTGAACTTTTAATCGTAAACGGAGCGCCAAAGAGTTATAATCAAAATATGGTAACCAAAGACTCTAGATGAAAATATAATCTGCTGGGGCTACAAGGGGCACATACACACATAGTACAAACAATAACTAGAGTGAGCATGTAGATGCTGCACGAGGCTATGTGTTAATGTTGTCGAAAGTCAACTGCCGTCGTCCGGACTGGAGAAACAGACGTGCCCTATGAGTCAGCTGAATCTGATCGTCCGTCTGACCACAAGCGTACTTGGTCCACCCTACCGGGAGCTGTGGACACAAAAGAGAAAGATAAGGGTTAACAAATGTGGCACTTGCACGTGGATACGCTCCAGAGTACAAAATTACTGACGGCCAACGGCCAATTTCCGAGCGATTTATACGATTGGCCGCACGAAGTTAAGAACGGCCGGTCATTGCGTCCGTGCAGCTCTCTAGCTCTATCGCGTACTGCGCATGCGCATTTAAAAGAGCCAGGTGATGTGTACTGGTATCGCTAACGGGCCTCCTCGTAGCCTGTAGTGCCAGAACAAGCGTCGACACACACACAGACGTATATACAGACAGACAGAACGACTACTGTAACCCTCGCTGCGCATGCGCGCCGAGGGTTAACATGTCCAAGCAAATATCAGCAGTGTCCAAACAATATTTGCTTTGTTTGGACATGATGTCCAAACAAATTATAAACCTTATTAACCCTCGGCGCGCATGCGCAGCGAGGGTTACGGTATTTGGGTCTGTCTGTCTGTCTGTGTGTCTGTCTGTTACTCGTCATCTCACTTCTCGAGTGTTCGTTCGTCTCACAAAGGATACCACCTACTGAACGGGCAATGAAGGTCAGAATATATGTGGGGTTTTCTCTGAAACTGCTCCGTTGCAGAGCTAGAGCGCGAAAAAGCCAATATGCAAATAGGCAACGGACGGGATGGCTTACCACTGTCTGATCGATCCGCGTGCTCTGCGTACCTCAGAGGCACCAGAAGATGCAACGCAGGGCGTGTATCGCCTCTCGCATGCTATCTAGTAGTGTAGTTAGCCCACGTCAGACTCTGCGCGAGCTGGCAAGAGACCACGAGTAACAGCTAAAACTAAACCCAGCCTATCAATTAGTGGTACATTTACTTACGCGTGCGCGTCACAATGCGCCGAGGGTTGCACTTCAGTGCTTTTCATTTTTAACTGCGCTCAATCTTCTCTGACTCTGGCTGAGTCTCAAATCTATCTACCCACATACACTAATGAAAATTACAATTATGTAAGATTATGTAGTGAGTAATGATCGAGTAAGCAGTCTACATAGAGTACAGGTGCTTCAAATGCAAGGTTTGCAAGGTGGTAGAGAGAGGACCGTGAGATCAGGGAAGAAAAGCTAACCTTCGGATTGTGAGATGGTGTTTCTGACAGAGATCGATTTATTGCCTCAGTAAGCCGCAGCCTCTATTACACAGAGAGAAAAGATGTAATGCAACACATAATTATGCAAATCTCAATGTAGCAACCCCACCTTTCCCTCCGGCCTGTTCTGTTCAAATATGAACCACGGTGGGACACTCTGTATCTGCCCCGTCCTCTGTATCTGCGTCGACAGCGGTGAGCTGCCCCATCTCTGGACTGACTGCTGCTGAGCCACACCAGCAGCTGGACCAGGAGGATAACCTCCGTACGCATGATGTGGCGTGCTGCTGTAGTAGAATGGATTTGGAGGAGGGCGGAAGAGGGCACCTGCCGTGCTGGCTACGGCAGTCAGAGGAGGAGCAATAAAGTACGGAGCGTTGGGAGGGGAGAGAGGAGAGACAGGTACAGAGAAGAGAGGAGCGCAGGTAGTGACGGCCGAGGGTATTACATGTCCCATGTAGAGATTGGGTTGAGGATGACGGGGAGGGTGGTGGGGGAGGTACTGTGCAGACGCCACTGCTGCCGAGAATGGGAACGGGACGTGAGTTGGATGCTGGGTTTGTAGATATGGGAACGAGACCGGGGGAGGAGGTTGGGAGGTCATGGGAGTCACGATCTGGTGGTAAGGACCTGCGGTAGTGGAGCCTTTGACTGAGGAGCTGTGCGGGAGTGGGGCAGTAGGGAGAGAGGGCCCTACGGAGGCTGAACCAGCGAGGAAGAGATGGGGAAGTTGGCGGTGAGGAGAGAACTGGGCGGACGGTGAGTCTGGTCGGTCTTTGCAATCGGGCTGCATGCGTTCTCCAGCAGAGGGCTCAGCTGGGCACGGGCCCTGCTGCGGTGACGAACTGCCTGCGACCGCGATCTGGACTTTGTCACAACCACCGGGGGCGCTTCCGAGTCACTCCCACTGGATGTCTGTCAAAATTTAAAAAACACGTGTTATGAACAAAGAAAAAGACAAAAAAACATGTTTTGAACAAAGAAAGAGAATGAATTTTGTGCACACCTCATAGGGATTCACGTCTTTCAGACGTGGTCTCTTGACCTCAGTCTCGCCGGGAGAGAGGTAGGTGGGCGATATTTGGAGTCCAGAGGACTGCGTGTTCTCCTTGTCTTGTTTGATGGGAGTAGATGTTACAAACCTCGACACCTGCAAGGAAACAAATCACAGCGGGTGGATGAGTGGTGTCAGAAAACTCTCTCCCACCCTAACCCCCTCTCCTTCCCAGTCTTAGCTAGACTTATAGTGCATGTCATACTACTGTAACATCTCTAGCTGTACTCACAACAACGGATCTAATTGCTTGGGCAGACGGTGCCTGACACATAAAACAAATCTCAAGAGAGCTTGACTGATCAGGTTGTTCATACTCAGTCTTCTTACTCTCACTCAGTACATTATGTGCATGGGTTCAATAGGCAATAACTGGGTTAGGTAAGGGTCCAGAGGCACATGCACAGTACACAAGTGTTAGCTTCATGCACAAAGACATACACATTCTTCGCCGTCTAAACAAAACGCTCAACATCAGTGGACCAGACTCTTTATCATAGCTATATACGCGAGACTACCTCCCTCCCTCCCTCACATGGTTCCCAGAGGACGAGCTCCCTCCTGCCACCATACTCTCAGTGTAGTCTGACTCTGAATCGTGCCGACCTCTACTAGCACCTCGTCCATCGACAGGGTCCGCGTGTCCCTCTGTGGACGAACCGCTCACGGTTCTCTTTCTGTAGGAGGTACTGGAGTTGGCCGGCTGACTCAGGAAGATGGACGGGGAGAAGGAAAGGTTCGAGTCGCGTGGAGATTTCTGGGCCGAGGTCGGAGAGAGGTAGCCTTCTTCCTGAGGGGCAGGATCGTTAGACGATGGAGGTTGGTGCGTGCTGGGAGCAGCTTTTGCTGCCGTGTGTTCTCCCGAAGTTCGGCTTTGTGGGAATGAGTCCGCCTAAATGGAGATTTTCAGTGTAACTTGAGACTACCACAGAATAATGTAACAGTGCATCGCATAGAAGAACTAAACAATTAGGGCCCAGTACAAGTTTCCCTATACTGGCGAGAGAGAAGAGGGTTATATCATACCAGCTGTCTGGGTCTCTTGCGGTCTCTCTTCAATATGGACGGCGTCCGTCCCTTCCCTCTGCCAGTGGTGGTACGATAGGAGGGGGAGGGAGGGTGGGGAGGAGGAGGGGTGGAGCGACGCACGTCCTCTCCACCCAGTGTCGTCTCAACTGTGTCTGCAACAGAGAAGAGCAGTCCGGAAGTCAACCACATTGAAATGAATCACAGGGTTAAAGGTGCAATTCATGGAAAACCTGTTTCAAGAGCTGCCCTAGGTGGGAGTTTCGGTAGAGCGCTCTACCTCAGCGGTCAAAACACAACATTAGGAACTGTCGTATGTAAGCTACACACACATCCATAGTAGGTTATGTAGTGTACATTACACCAAACGAAGGATAAAACTCATTCATACCAGCAGATGATTCAAGTCTCATTCTTGCCATGCCACCGCCGACTGACAGAGCACTGTTTGTCCCTGGAACCTTTCCCGGCCTCCCTCCCTCCCTACTCTCCTCCCCACACGACATCTCACTGTGGTACACTGCCACGGTACTCAACATCCCAAGAGAGTCGTCGCAGGCGAACCCCTCCCCTCTCCCTCCACCTGCTCCCTCCTCCTCTGACTCTCTCTCGGAGGTCATGTCGAGGTCAAGTCGACCGTGACTTCTCCCACTGGCTGCAGACGAGGGACTCGGTGAGAGCGGGAGGAGGAGACCGATGTTGAACGGAGAAAGACTCACGCTCTGGTTAAGAGGACCAACCTGCAGGGACGGAGGGACAGGGAGAGGGAGGGAGTGAGGGGGGAGAACGTGGAGCAAGACACAATACCAAAAGAAAACCTACTTTCTCAACTGCTGTACTTCGATCATCCTTGGGCTGCATGCTGCAGTTTTCTTCCTTACATGATAACCTGCTAAACTGCCTATGTCAGTGGGTTATGTGGGTTTCAATCTCACCCAGGTCAACTCTTTTAAAAATGAATTGTCCTGGGTGTAGTTGTTTTGCCTTTGCCAGTGACCTCATTGCTGTTTTACATGTCATCACAATAGCCCATACCCAGTGAGAGTTGGGGGTGGTGGCAGAGGGGGTGAGGTGGGAGGAGGAGGAGGAAGAGGAAGGATGGGGTGAGGGGTAGAGTCGAGAGGTGAACCGAGATGGAGTCGACAGTGGGACACTCATCCCTGCAAGACAACAAACAACCACACTCCACACACAAAATCACAGTTTAACCAAGCTGTGTATGAATTTCCCACCGCACACTTGAAATACACTTGTTTTGTCCCAGCGAAACACCAAACAATCACTCCCACGAGACACAAATTCGTTTTGCCGGCTCAGAATCTTCCAGCACACTCGAAAAGCTGCTTTCTAGTGACTTATAAAAGAAGTGATCACGTTTTCCCCAGACACACAGGTATTCTCAAAAGACACTTATTGTGCCCAGTAAAACGGCAAAGGCTACACAATCCTCAGAGCAGGTTCTGCCACACCACCCCCAAAGGTATACAGACAGAGATGCAACACACCAGATTTCTGCACGTGGTGAGGCGTTCCATCCAGTACCACCGCACTGGGAGAACTGACAACGGCTCCAGACGAACTCCTGTGCTCGTAGCCGGCGCCCCCTCTCTTCTTCCTGGACGAGGAGCCTCCCGTGTTGTCAGAGAGGATGGCAGAGATGGAGAAATCACCGCTCTTTCTCTCGCCACCGGGGCTGACACTGTTGTCACTGTCTGCAGAGCTGCCGTCTGCTTGGTCACCATTTCCAGACATTGCCACTTTGATTTACTGCACTACTTCCTCTTGCTAACACCTGTAACGGATGTGTAAAACACTTGTACCCACGTACACACACAACAAAGAGAGAGAGAGTACGCTTAGAGAGGCGACCCAGCCTGACTGCGTACGCTTCCAGCGTCTAGATGTACCGAAAGCTTCCCCTGGATCTGACACATATCACTCCGTCTTCACCACTCTTTACTACGACCTCCGACCATGTGCTTTCAAGATTATCATAGCTCTGGGATCCGCATGTAAACTAGTACAAGCCGAGGAGCCGGGAAGCGCTCTAGGGGACTCATGTGCTCACGGACGGGTCTCATGCAGTATGTACTCACTCGGTTTATCCTATCCTACCTCTTTTCTCCGTTGTATCCTCCCGGAGCCGTCGCTGAAAAGGCCGTCGGCTCTCTCTCCGATGTTGGTAAGCAAAATATTCCCGCCAAAACCCAGGTAACCTCACGTGACCCTACAAGCCCCGCCCTGAAAAGCCCGCGAATAAATCGCGCGCGCGGTAAAATTGTAAAAATGGACACGTTTATACACACACAAACAAAAGAGTTTGGTATCTTGAATTTTTACATCCATCTTGTCATCCACTCAAACCTCTAAAGAGAGAGAGAGAAACATACATCTTATGAAAACAGACACAACAACAGTATAATTTATATACCCGTGCTAATAGAGCTCCCAGAACGGCGAGGAGACAGAGGAGAAACAGACGACCCAGCCACGGACTGCGCTTCCTGGGCGGTGCCAGCAACCACTTCACTCGCTTCAGCTGTGTCTTGGTGTATGGTGGAACACGCAGCATCCTGGACAGAGACACATAAACACAATACTGTGGAACGACTGACGTGTTGTGGAACACGCAGCATCCTGGACAGAGACACATAAACACAATACTACAATGTGGAACGACTGACGTGTTGTGAAAGTCACGGGCAATAATATTATCTCAGGTCCATAACTCGGTTTCAGTTATTTAACAAACTATATAGTGTAAAACATTTTCATGTGCTTGTGTAAGTGTGTGCATATTTGTTATGTGATCACAGATTAGCCACGCAAATTTGAGCCCATCCCAAATTCTCTACTGGAAAGAGAGGTAACAATATATACCTCCCTTTCCAGTAGAGAATTTTATTATTGTTACCTCTCTTTTCAGTAACAAGTGCCAAAAACTTAACCCTGGAAAACTAACAAACGCCATCTTTCGGGAGAACTCGCAGATCTCTCCATCAACAGTTACTGGTCTACCATGAGTATTATAGAGAGAGGTCCTTACTGGTTGAGAGCCTCTAGTCCAGTGCTGGTCTGCACGACTGGCTTGATGTGACTGAACGTCTCAAACGAGTGCTGGAAATGGTAGACACCCATCCCACTGTGGCCCACTCCTCCAAACGGCAGAGAAATTACTGCACGGAACACATACACAAGAGGTGTGGGGGTAGAGAGAATCACATGGGGAGAATAATTATTAATCAGAGGCAGACAGGGAGAATCAAAGATAGATTGATACGGAGAATATTGACGGGAAGAAATCATAGGCAGACAAGGTAAAGGAAGAATCAAAGGAAGAAAATTTACAGGTAGAATATTAGAATGAGAGGCAGATACATGTAGGTAATAGGAGAATAAAAGATAGGATATACTGTATAGGAAGTATCAACGACAGATAGGGGATAGACTAATATTGAATGGAGGAAGAATCACAAAGATGTAGGAAGAGTCAAAGAACATCATGCAGATGAGCCAACCGGATGCGTGCATGATGACATCATTGTGAACCACTCCCCCAGCACTAGTGAGCTGATTAATCCTCTTGAACGTCGCCCCATTCGCCGTAAACACATAAAAAGACAGCGGCTTCTCTCTGTACACAAAGTAGGGATAACAACTCAACTACATATAGTCAAAAAAACACCCCTTAACTGAGAAACCTCTTAAAGAAAGAACACCAGTTCTCTTGTTAAAGCATGCGAGTCACAACACTAAACAAAAGATAAAAACAAAACATAAAACCACACTAGCGAAACGAGGAGAAAAACAGAAGCAAAAATAAAAGCACAACCAACAACCAAACAACAGCACAAACAACCACCGACCAAAATACAACAACAGACACATCTACAAAAACAACGAGAATAAACCACCACACCCACCACGCAAGACTACCCAACAGCACCGCAAACCCTAACACCCAGCTCAACACCCACACCACCACGACCCAACCCCAAGATAGAACATAACAAAAAACAAACTCCACCCAAGCAAGGACACAACATCCCACAAGCAAACAATTCGCAACAGATGACCAATGAAACAAACAAAAAAGAACATCACCCCAAAAACTGAACAACAAAAAGATAAAACTAGAAAAACGAGAACATGTAACATCTCTACAAAAGATGAAACACACACAAAGATAGAAAAAAGCAACATAAAAAGCAACTCATTACAATAGGTCACACCCCTTAACTGAGAGAAACTTCATAGATCAGCAACACACAAACCCCACACCATCTCACAGCATGCGAGCACAAAAAAGCAACACGCACACAACTGACCCGCGCGCCGCTCAAATAAGGACACCTCACTAAATTATTTTTTGTCCCATTGGTGTCCTGATTTGATGCATCCCACTGCCTAAGAGAAGTCTCTGCGAACAGAGTAAGTAAAACACTCAACATAGTATAACCCCTCTCACGACACCCCTGAAAATATGCTGAGAACACCTCTCTAATAGAACACATTTCTCTACAAAAGAACAGTTGCTGCATGCAGTAATAAAGAGACATTTTTTGTCCCATTGGTGTCCTGATTTGATGAGTCCCACTGCCTAAGAGAAGTCTCTGCGAACAGAGTAAGTAAAAACACTCAACCATAGTATAACCCCTCTCAACGACACCCCTGAAAATATGCTGAGAACACCTCTCTAATATGAACACCATTTCTCTACAAAAGAACAGTTGCTGCATGCAGTAATAAAGAGACTTTATTTTCTGTCACATTGGTGGCCTGATCAGCCACCATAGAAAAAAAACTCCAAGAGGAGTCTCACAGTTTGTTGACGAATGCGATGGCGTCATCCACACTGTCCACGGAGATGACGGGCAAGACAGGTCCAAATATCTCCTCCTCCATGAGAGAGTCCTCAGCCGTCACCCCGGCAACGACCGTGGGGGCAATGTAGCGCTGGGAGACTTCGCTCTCTCCTCCCATCACCACCCGCCCCCTGCTCCTGCTCAGGAGACCCATCACACGCCTGCACAATACACATAAACAGGGAGGGAGTAATCTCTGGTGCCGATTAGGTACTTTGTTGCGAGCCCACAAGACCAAACAACTGTTTAGAAATAGTTACATACTGCAAAATTACTCAATTAGCACAGCGGAAGTATGCATATTTATTTCACACACACCATGAATTACACAGAAGATAGCACTTGTATATATATGATGCAGTGCCCAGACAGGACAGCATGAGCCCTGTAAGGGTGAATGCTGTCCTGTCTGGGTACTGCAACAGATTTGTTGGATATCCCTGACATGTATGAACCCTGCTTGCACATGTAGGATTGTATAGGCTGATAAAATCCCCCAGTACTTAGCTTCATACATGTCTGTTGCCTAGTAGGGATATCCTAACACTTGTTGGATATCCCTACATGTATGAAGCTACATACTGGGGAGTTTTATGAGCATATACTATCCTGCGCGATGTAAGTTGGGTTCATACATGTCGGTTGTTAGGGATATCCAACGCAACATATACTTATTACTGTAATACTAACAGTGCAATAGGGCAGGAACATGAGGGTGAGCTAGTCGTACTAGTGCACAAACATACGTATGTAGGTGTAAGGGAGGCCCTGTAGCCACCGCAAACACGCAAATACTTGCGACAGCATGTTATAGCTACGGACAGAACCCCCTATAGAAGGTGTGGCAAGTATTAGGACGAGAAACAGCGGGTATAGGGTGAAATATGGAATTTTCACACTGCCAGTGTATGGAAGCAGTAAGTGAAGCATCGCCATCGCAGTACTCGTTGGTTTTGGATGATTTTTGTTCTAGGATCTCGGAGTTTTACAGCTGCGCCAGCACCCGGCCACACCCTTAGTTCCTACGCCACTGCTATGTAAAACAAGGGGAAGAAACATTAATGCTTGAGGCTTGAGTATACATTAGAGGCCACTGTGTCACTACACATCTGGATTCACTTAACACTTAACCAGCCACGGACACATGAATGTGTCCAGAGCCTCCATAAGTCCATAAGAATTTATTGGGGTTTATAATACTAGGCGCTAACATCAATTTCTGCTTATTTAAGCAGATACCCATGGCATCCAAGAAACGTCTTACTGGAAGTGTCTGTCGTTTATGATCCTCCCATAGTCGCTGGATAGCTTGGGGTCCTCCCCGTAGTACTTTGTGGCGGCCTGCTTGCAGTACTCGACGAATTGGTCCACTTTCCCCGGCGGACACAGGACGTAATCCGGGGCAATGCAGGTCTGCCCCGCATTGAGGCACTTGCCCCACATGATTCGCTGGGCGGCCACTTTGAGGTCTGCATCATCGGCAATGATAGCCGGACTGGATAAAACCACAAATGACGGGTGGTGGTTAAGGGATCGTTCTTCGTTGTTAGCTCACCTTTTTCCGCCCAGCTCTAGAGTGACCGGCGTGAGATTTCTTGCTGCATGCTCCATCACAATTTTCCCAACCTGTGACGATGGGACACACTCTCTATTATACACAGACACTTCAACTATAGTTTGAAACCGGTATGAAATTAAGTCGTGTTAAGTAAACCGGGTTGGATTTGTCTGTGCCAAGGGCACTTACCACTGCATCTCTGTCCTCGACTATTACAAGCCTTCAGTAGTCTCGCTCCCAGACCCTCACATGCTCCCGTGCGAAAGAGGGTCTGGTATACCAATGTCAAGATTTCTTGGTTGTGCTGAATCAGCATGTGTATGTAAATTGCGTAATTCAACCTGTCAGTCATGTGATTACCTGCCCAAGTGCTCCCATTCTGTTGCGATGTGCATGCGCAGAACTGCTCGGCATTGCAGATCGCCTCCAAGTCACATGATAGAAATCCGGCAATCTGATTGGGTTGTCCGTTTTCCGCAGCACAACCAAGAAATCAGACGTTGTATACCAGACCCTCTTTCGCGCGGGAGCACGTGAGGGTCTGGGGCACGAGACTAGCCTTCAGTTGATCCGAGGGGTGGGGGCATAATAATGAAGAAGGGTAGGAGCAAACCCTCTGTTGGTATGGTACACCTACACTCAAGGCGGGTGAGAATTTATGAAGGGAGGGGGTGAGCACTCTCCTAAATTAATGAACCCCTGCTATATAGCAGGAAGCTTTCGAGATAGAAAATTTCAGTGGTTACAGAACTTTCGTGGTTTTCAAAGGCTATCAGTGCTCTCCAAGACTTTGGCGGGCTGGAACCACACATGTGGCACACAACAATACGGCAGAACTGTGAAATAATTTATCGGATTGCATTTATCCCTTTAAAGCTCCCTGCTGAGTATAACTGACTTGAGAGTTGCCAGTGTAGAAGATGTAGTCGTAGCGCTCTCTGAGAACAGCCTTTGACACAGAGACTCCACCTGTGACCACCGGGTAACACTCCTGAGTTGGGAAGAGGAAAAATATGAGGGAGGGTGGGAGGGAGGAGGGAGGGAGGGAGGAGGGAGGAGGGAGGGAGGGAAGAGGGAGGGAGGGAGGGAGGGAAGCGGGAGGGAGGGGGGAAAGGGTTACATTGTCAAGGTAGCGAGGGATCAGCTCAGCCAAAAGATTGGAGCAGGTAACGGCACACTCTGATGGCTTGAGCACACACGCATTTCCTGCAAGAAACATACGTACATACAGTATTCGGAGGTGACCGTCACTAGATACAGTGACTATCAGATGTTCTATTGACATGAAGATGATGATCAGCATGGTTGCCTGGTGTGCCACTCTTAAACTCAATCTGGACTCTATAATGGGGTCGGTTACTCAGTAGCTTTAAGCTATAGTTCCTCATAATTATATTGTAATGGTGAATGCATGAGCATAATGCTGGATAACGTGCGTCATTCCTATTATATATACTAAGTACTACCGTACTTAGTGATCTCACCAGCAGCAATGGCTCCAACTAGAGGCAGGAGGGACAGCTGAATGGGGTAGTTCCACGGAGCAATGATCAGAGCCACTCCATAGGGCTCTGCAACCGTGTACACCTGCAAACATACAGAAAAACAGAGAAACACAACCACCTCTCAGTGCCACCAACCAAATTCTGTCTGCTCTCTACAGTAACCAGTGCTACCAACCACCAATCATTCTCTAGCACGTGCATTATACGTATGGATTCTCTACTCCCTACTGCCAACCATACCTACTGTATTTTACATATGTAGTCAATCTGAATAGTTATACAAGCTTCTATGGACACACAGAGTGGGAATGGAGCAAAGGCTAACATGATAGACGCCTTGAGTGGTTTTGTAAAAGCTATACATAGCAACAGAACTCTCCTGTACTAGTATACAGCAGTCATGTACGTATGTAATAACTGATGCTGTCACACTGACAATAGCGTCGACACATAGAGCACTTAAATTTGCCGCTCAAAATCCTTTTAAAACCACTATTTGTTTGGTTCGTAGAAAACAACCTACACAAAAGACAAGTATTGTGAACGTGGTGCCCAGAGTAAGGCACCCTAAACCTTTTCTCCAAAAACTCTCTACGTACCTTGTGCCCAATGTTGGCCAGTCCTCTAGGTCTGTGATTTGGGGCCATCCACTCCAGGAGGTTGTCCAGCATGTACACAATGTCCTTTGTGATGAAATCAATCTCCATTAACACCGCCTCCGTCTCACACTACAGTAAAAAATGGTCAGTATACAAGAAAACTAGACAGATTTCGGATTACTAAGACAGAAATACAGTAGAGAAAATAAAACACGACTGTAAGGATATACAAGGCTTACTCCGGCAGGCCTACAATACAGGCCTTACAAGCTCAATTCATAGATAGCTGCAATGTTGTTACAGGTTCTGGGCGCTTAGCTGCATTATTTTGAGCTCGGATATACTTGACATCTAAACAAGCTATATAGGTTGGCTGGCTCTATCACCTTGTGCAAGTCCTTGTGAAGAGCCTGCAATAGTCGCTCCATGTTATCGTCGATGAGTCGCTTCAGATTCATCAGCTGCTGCTCCCGGTACCTGACGGGGAGGGTCCTGTGGCTCTGGAAGCCTCGTCTCGCCCGAGACACCAGCTACGTATACGGCCGGCAGGATAGAGGTAAAGGTTGGTGAGTTGGTGTGTTAGTAGAAAGAAACTCACGCCTGGGATGATCGGCTTCGTCGGTGCTCACAATCTTTGCATTTGGGTTTTCTCCTGCCATAATCTCGCATTCGTTCGCTGTCCTTCTCGATCCCCTTAATTTGGAGGGCCACCACGCACGCCCCCCCCCCCCTCAAATTACCCACGCACGTGACACTTCGCAGGCGCATGCGCACACATCGCCCGGAAAAGGAGTGTGTGTGTGATGCTATATTACTATATAGAAGAATGTTGAACATTGTTGGCGAGCGGGAGCGACCCAACTTGGGGTTTGTCCGCGATGTTCGGGCTGCATAACGTAGCGCACAGCTTTCCTTTCGTGAAGCAAGACAGAGCTACCTGTCGCCGTTTACATGCGTACTGTATATTGGCAGAACGGTCCTTACCTTAGGCTTTCAGTTCGTCTGTCGTGGTCCACCAGGCAGCTGGCATGGCAGTAGGCTAGGCAGCAATCGATCGGGCTGCCCGACAACGCGGCGTGTGTTAGCTGGTCCACCAGGCAGCTCAGTGGCATGCAGCAGTATGTGCACGAGCAATCCTAGCGTATTTGCACGTTGCAGCTTGGAACCATGAATATTGGGAAGAGGTACAGCCTCGGTCAGTCACCGAAGGTTGCAGCGCATGCCGTCGAATGGAGGAGAGTTCTCTAGCTGGCTATATATATAGACCGATCGGCGCATATCGCGAGAGGCACCGTGTGTGAAAATGTGTAAACATTTGGAAATAGTTTCGGATAAAAAGAAGCGCGTTCAAAGACGCGCATGCGCACTTACACGACGTACGACGACGGTCCGGTCGTAGATCGATTATAGAAAATTCCGCTCGAACGAACGACTAGGTTGGCTCGCTCCCGCTCGCCAATAACAAAAGCCAAATTCTCACAGTCTCATGGTTGACACTTTAGCTACCATTACTTCCGTACTAAAGTTCTTTGGTTCGCCACCGAGTACATAGAGGACATCTCCAGAGAAACTGAAGGCAAAGCACTGGTTACGTGCAATGGCCAAATTGGACACGCGTCTCCATGACTCTGAGTGAGGTTCGTACACGAGGACATCGCTCATCGCTTCGCCCATGTCTCCCTTCCCTCCCACAGCCATCAGCACCTCTCCCTGGGACACGAGGGTGCATTTGTAGTAGGGTAGCTTTCCAGCCTCTGTCCACACTTGCTGGTACCTACTCCTGGGGCTATGGAGGAGATCGGCGATGGAGCACGTGAGGACCGACTTTGATTTCACGTCGGGAGCCACGTACCCGCCGGCAAGGTAGAGCTGGTTATCACACACCAATGCAGAGGCCATGTAGAAAGGCTGGGGGAGACGAGGAGCAGTAGCCCACTGCTTGTTGTAGAGAGTCAGCACCTCCACGATGTCTAGTTGGACGCCGTTGTAGCCCCCAGTCACCACCAGGACGTTCTGGGCGCTTACCACGGAGGCCTCGATCCGTGCAGTCGGCATAGCGGGGTAGCTCTCCACCCACCTCCTATCCTGGTTGAGTGTCAGTAGTTTGTTGGAGTAGGCCGTTCCGTTCCACCCACCAACGCTGGTGACGAACCCCCCATCGAAAACGGCCAATCCGAAGCTGAAGTGGTTGTGATCGGGTAGCACGTTCCACCGGTCAACTCCCAAGGTTATCTGGTAGACCTTGTTCGAGCCTTCTGACGTTATGAACGCAGTTTTCTTGTACACAGCCATAGACCCCCGTTTCAGTGAGTAAGGTGATGGGATTTTTCTCTCCAGTCGTAAGGCAATGTGAGCGTTACGAGGAGTTGGTACGGGCTTTTCTACAGGTAAACCGGGTTTTTGAAAACTTAGTGTAGATGGAGGGTGAGTAGAAATCCTTTGCCGCAGGTCAAGATTTTCTTGATTCTTTGCCTGAAGTTCCTCTCGACATTTGTACAGTTCTCGGTCCTTAGCTTCAATCTGCGAGCGCAGCCTCATCTCGGTGTGTTGAACTTCCACAAACTTCTGCTGAATCTTTCTCAATTCTGCGTCCTTCGCCTCGACCACTGCTTTCAGTATTTTCTCCCTCTCCAAGCACGAACCCACCTCCTGCAACTGTCTCTCTTTCTCCTTGAGCGCTCCCTGCAGCCGCTGAACGTCCATCTGCGCGTCCTGTAGCGCCTTTCTCTGAGCCGTCTCGTACCCCAGCTGCTGTAGGCTCAGTTTCTGCTGCTGCTTCATCTCCCTCTGCTTCAGATCTTGGACCTGGAGTCTCAGGGAAGTGAGCCTCGCTCTGCTCACCCCGCTGCCTTTTGCGCTCGTCTCTACCTCGTCGCTCCAGAGCTTGACACTCTCCTTGTACTGCTCCGACTGCTTCATTTCCCCGAGAGTCACGTTCAGCTCCTGGGCAGTCGGGCGGGATTTTTCTGCGTCCCTGAGGCACTCGAGGGCCAGGGTTTTCAGGGGGTTACCGTCATTGATCAGGCTGAGGTGATTGCTGCGTCTCTCTACTTCAGGAACCGCGACCTGGACCGTTTTGCAGCTTAACTTGGGGTCGTGAGACATGTCGACCTTCTCGAATCGGGCTGTGGGGTCTGGGAATTCTCGAGTGAGAATTTGAACCACCAGTACACCCAGGGAAAATATGTCGAGATTCTTGGTGTAGGTGGGCTCTTCACTCAGGGCCTCGGGAGACATGTACAGCATGTTCCCGGGGCACTGGGTGAGGGGTGTCATGCGGGGGTCTACGCTGGCAAGTTTGGACATCCCGAAATCGGTTACCTTGGCCCGGGAGCCGGCTATCATGAGCACGTTGTTGCTGGTGAGGTCCCTGTGGATCACCTCGTTCGCGTGGAGGTAGACCAGGGCCAGCGCCACGTCGTGGGATATGTTCACCTGCAAGTGGAACGATAGCGAGTTCGGGGATCGCTCCAGGAACTTCGTGAGGCACTCGTCGCAGAGTTCCATGAGCAGGACGGGGAGCTTCGACACCGGGTCGTGGTAGGTGGTCAAGTAGAGGACGACATTGGGGTGCCTGACGCGGCTCAGCAGGCGGCACTCTGCGTCGAACTTTTGCATGAATCTGGTGGAGCCCGGATCTCGCCGGTCGAAGAGCGTGGAGTGAATCACTTTGGCGGCGCATGGAAGGCCGTCGCACGTGGCCCTGCAGACCTGGCCATAGGATCCCGCTCCCAGTACCTCCGACTGGAGCAGCTTGATATCTCGGAAAGCGAAACTCTCCGGCTGCTGAACGGGGGGGGGAGCTCTGTCCATAACTGTACAACTATGCGAGTCTCACTGCATGCATTTGTGGTTTTGAGCTAAACCTAAAAGGGGGCGCATCCTGACAATCAGGATATTACGTATATGTGAGGGGGCATGGGAAACACTCCAGGGTCCCTTTTCCCATGCCCCCTCACATATATACAGACATGTATGTAGATGTCAAATAAGGAATAAGGCACACACTTCTGCACACTGACTACCGAACATAGAGGCCTAGAGCGAGGACTTTGGTTTCTTTCATGAATGAGGATCAAAACTATAACAAGTAAATTAAAAATCCTGCGAATTGGAAAAAGAGGCATATAGGGATCGTACAAAAAGAAAGGGAGACAAGATAGGGATGGGATACATGAAGCATGGTTAATGAACACATTTGAGCACGCTGACACCCCCAACCCCATCACACAACCCCTACATTGTTGCCTGGTGTGCTACTCTTATAAGGGCTAAAGGTTACTAAAAGCAAGCATACTTTCACCATGTCCCTGTTGTTATTTCTACTTTTATACTGCCACATTCCCGCTTATTAAACTCCGCTTGGACTCTATAATGGTGTTTGTTACTCAGTAGCATGACTTTTTTGGATTATAAGTTCTGAGTATTGTAATGTGAATGTTTAGTATTTCACCTAGGCAACAATATAGGGATTTGCTCAAATGTGTTCATTAACCATGCTTCATGTATCCCATCCCTATCTTGTCTCCCTTTCTTTTTATACGATCCCTATATGCCTCTTTTTCAAATTTGCAGGATTTTTAATTTACTTGTCTCAACTCATTTTTATATACTACAACGTATTATCTCTGTGAAAGGGGGCAAGCCCCCTATAAAAATTAATAATAGAGAAAAAGGCCTGTTGTCGTCATGAAAATGATGTAATACGTATGGGTACCAAGTTTCATCTCCATGTGTGCTGCCGTTAGCAAGTTTGAGAAGTGAAGAAAGAAAAGTGCCTGAGGCTATTTCTTGTTGTGGTTATTGTCATGGAAACGATGTAATACACATGAGCACCAAGTTTCACCTCCATGCGTGCTACAGTTAGCGAGTTTGAGGAGTGAAGAAGTAATTTTAAACAAAAGTGCCTGAGGCCACAGCCTTCTCAAATATCTTCTGAGCATACGCTTTGAAACTAGGGTAGTATTGAGTGTGGGATAGAAGGCGACTGATGGTGGCCAGGTTGCCAGCCTAGAGGTGGAATAAGAACAGGAAGAGAAGAAAAGGGGCAGAGAGGAAGGAAGAGAGAATAACATTGAAAAATGAGAGGTGCATGTGATTAAGTGCCAAATATTCAGGGCACTTGATTTATGAGGACTGGTAGCTGGTGACAATAACAGACTGCCACTGAGCACGATACATTTTTGCAGAGCGTGTACAACATGCACATACAGTGAGACCCACAAGGCTCTCCCAGACGGTGTATCTGGTCTCAGTAGAGTAGGAGGCAAACAGAGCCAGTACGTCAACTGTACTACCAACTCCCGACCGAGCCTGCAGCAACACAGAGAGAAAGGAGGGTAGAACATACAACGTCGAATAAAGACCTGTATATACGATACTCAAAGCACGACAGGCGTGTACTTGGTATACCACCTTGTACCTGCATCAGTAAGGTAGAGAAGGGCACTTACTGAACATGAATATTGCCAATAGTAGAGGATTCACAATGTGCTATGTACAAGTACCGACCATGGCAAAGGCGTCATTCTGCAGTCCGAGACGGTCTCGGGGGGAGAGGGTGTGGCTAGTGAGGGCAGGGGTCAGACTCTGAAACAGCTCTGAGGAGTAGGACACTCGGTAGAAACCTACCCTCTCTGGATTCACCTGCACACACACACACACACACACATCAAGAGCTTGCCTATCAGCATTTATTCAGAGGCGTCCTGCTAGGCGTCCCTTATTTTTATGTTTGTACAGAGAGGTGTCCTTTATTCACCAGCACCCAGTCACCCTCCCCCACTCCCTCCAGTGTCACGGTAGTTGACTGCTCTGTCAGCACCAGTGACGCAGCTTGGGGATTCCCCTTGGTTGCTATGACGATGGGCACCTTCCATAGCATGGACTCAAATCCTATCAGACACACACAACTAGTTGAGGTCTGGTCAAACTGGTTTATCAGGTTTTCCTGACCTGTTATGTTCCCGTCTCCACAGAACTTTCTCTGAGACAGAGTGAGGACTCTATTGCCACCTTCCTGAGAGGAGAGAGAGAGAGAGAGAGTCAGGGGGAAAGTCAACAGGCTCGGGGCTTGAGGAGACAGCAAAATTGGCCTAGAAAAAGTGCATTATTGAAGATAACAGTCGCAACATGCAGAACTAAAAGGACCACAGAAGGAGAAGTGGGAAACTAACTAGATACCCAGGTTATAATACTTTCACATTAGAGGAGAAATCACCATTTTCAGGGAGGGCAAATTGCCCACCTCCCCCAGAGATACATACTTAGTGCATAGGAGGCACAAGCAGTTTATCTAACACACAGATAGCTACATAACGCTTGTGACTGTAGTATTGTTCGTAACTCCTCTTTTGTGGTTATTGGCATTTACTATTAACTAAAGCATTCAGGCCAGACATTGCACTGGACTGCTTTCAGGTCTAGAGTTTAATGCGAGAGACTAAAAAACAGTCAGCAAAGACTAAGAAGTCTAAATGTTGTACATCGAAGATAAAACCTTGCCAGGCTGGGCATGCCAAATACAGTACTCTGCTACAACTAGCGAAAGACATTAGAAACCAGTTTGAAGCAGACCAAGACACTCCGAATTAAAATCCTAACCAGTTGAGGCATTCTTGTAGGCAAAGGTGGTGAGGTAAGTGTACAGACCCTTTTGGAAGCTCTGTGGAAATGGCATCAAATATCTCCTCCACCTCAGACGGTGGCCCAACCGGCACCTATGTAGGTATGTACATACACAAAAGTGGACAATTAGAAAGACCATGATGTAAATTTCATGAATCTGAAATCTGACCAAACAGATATTAGCATTCCATCAAATGTGGAACAGTGCCCAGTATTTGCACGCATCATGGAGGAAAACATTTTCGCATAAATTTACATACTGTGAAATTGTTGTCTTGCAGTTTATATCCTGAAAAAATAATCAACAGTAGTCTCTCTCTGGGAGTAGGAGGAGGGAGAGGGGGAGAGAGGGAGAGGGGGAGGGGGAAAGGGAAGGAGGAAAGGAGAGGGCGAGAAGGAGAAATGAAGAAAAGACGATACAAGGACGAGAAGGAAAGAGAAGGAGAGAGGGAAGAAAGGAGGAGTAACCAGGAGAAAAGGAGAGGGTGAGGAGGGGAAGGAGGGGAAGGGAGGAAGAGAGAATAGGGAGAGGGAGAAGAGGATCTGACAAAGCATGCAGCGGAACTCACCTGTAAGTCACCAGTCCCCAATTCTCCATAGCTCCAGCTGCAAAATCCTTCATAATTAAACCGAAGCAACATTCATCAATACATATCATGTATGTACGAGTGTGTTTCCTCCATGAACTCAGATTCCCCCAAAATGAAGGCCAGGAGGTAGGAAGACATGATGGGGGTACGTGCAAATGTGACCTCCATCTCCACACACTCCACCTCGTTCTATATAGTCAGACACAAGGAACAGGGTGCTATGCGTGTAGTACACTACAGTACACCAGTGCATTTTCCTAGAAATCAGTTTCAGGGGGGAACAGTTCTTTGATAATGAAAAGCACTAAAGTGAAAACCCTCGGCGAACTGCGCATGCGCGGTATCGCTAATTGATGGGCTGGGCTATTAGTATGCGTTTACTCGTGGTCTCCCGTTAGTAGTTCGCAGAGAGTCTGACACGGGTTAGCTACAGTAGTAGATAGCATGCGGGAGTCGACACATGTCCTTCGTTGTGACTTCTTGTGCCTTCAAGATACACAGAGTAAGCGGACCCGGTCGAGGTAAGCCTGTGCTACTTTGCATATTGGCTTGTTCACTTGGTTTTCACGCCATAACTCTCGAACGCAGTACTTCTACGAAAATCGCTATTTTAAAAAATCAAGCCAGTGTAAAAATGAACCTGTTGGTGTCGCTATTTTGTTGTCTTGTTGCGCGTGGTGGCAGAAAACATGGTAACAGACACATACACAGACACAGACACACAAACCAAGTATACCGTAACACTCGCTGCGCATGCGCGGCGAGGGTTAATAAAAAGTTAACCCAGATGACACTTGGCTCACACAAATAACATACAAAAGCAGCACTAGCGCTCAGAGCTCAGGAATAGACTTAGATGCATTTTGCTACATCATAAAACCAAAACACATTTCATGCGCATCTCTATTCTAAATGAAAAGCACTGAAGTGCAAACCCTCGGCGAACTGCGCATGCGCGATACTGCTAATTGATAGGCTGGGCTATTTGTATGCGTTTACTCGTGGTCTCCCACTAGTAGCTTGCAGAGAGTCTGACACGGACTAGCTACAGTAGTAGATAGCATGCGGGAGTCGATACATGCCATTCGTTGTGACTTCCTGAGCCCCCAAGGTACACAGAGCGAGCGGATCAGGTCGCGGTAAGCCCAGTTCATTGTGCATGTTGGCTTTTTCGCTTGTTTTCACGGCATATCTCTCGATCGCAGTCGTTTCACGAAAATCGCCCTTTTAGTTTCAGGCTCGCGTAATTCTGAAGCCGCTGGTATCGCTAATAGGCCGCCTCATAGCCTATAGTGCCAGAATAAGCGTCGACACACAGACACACAGACAGACAGACAGTACCCAATACCCAAATGAGGACAAGTACCAGCAATCACCTACCACTACTGAAGACATCACGTGACCTCCACAGGTACTGGCTGTGCACTGTACCATCTACCACTGGAGCTGTCCAACACCTCTACTTCACTCTTATATGGAAACCCACATGCTACTATGACCAAGTATACCGTAAGCAGAGCCCACCCTATTAGCCCTCCATGGACACTTGCTATTGGTAGGAGGAGAGGGGTATGTACAGGAGATCCATCGCTATGACCAAGAGACTAGACAATGGAGGGTGTGTGGACAATTGCCAGTTGGAATGGAGGCTCCATGCTATACTGAACTACCATCTGGTGACCTGATGGTTGCTGGAGGATGGACTAGAGATACTAAGGCAGCCTCCAAGAGAATGTGGATAGCTAAGATTTAGAGATCTTTGACATAATATTATGTATACTTGATTTTACTAGACAAAATTTCTCATTTGTTAGACATTGACACCCATTGGTGTTGACACGAAATGCGCATGCGCTACTACAGGGCCCGAGGCTTCCTATATACATCACATGGTTCCCATGACTAGTTCGGAGTGTGCAAAAAACAGAAAATGGCAAAAAAATATGTGCAAAGGGCCTGGGGAGTAAACACTATCCAATAATGGTTCCTCGATAGTATTCCTCCTTCTACTTGGTGTTCCTCCTCATCCTACAGAGGCAACTACGTGGACTAGCTTTCTCACTCCAAAACCTCCCAGAGGGTCTGGTGAATAAGAGTTCAACAGGGGAGCCCAATATGTATATACACCAGTTAGGTCTAGCAAGCTGCCAACCACACCAGGGCTTTAAGTGGGGATGGTGCATCAACTAAACTAGTCATTGTGGTCACACTTCAGCAACCACAAGCCATTCAACCTTGAGTCCAAGACAATTGACAATTGACTTCAGTACTACTATTACTATCTACTACTAGAAAACCACACTGTCCCCATCTCTAGGGTCTGGAGGAAATGCTAACCTACCACATAATGTATATACTCTCACACATTAAGATTGTCTAGATTCTTCGTGAGAACTTTTACAGATAGTTCTCAAGCGGACTGTTCTCCCTCTGAAACTATGGCAGGACGACAATGCCAGCCAACCATGTGGGGCAGGACTCACCGAGATCTCCCTGTACACACTTGGCCGACTGTATCTCGATCTCCGCACAGTTCATCACAACAACACTAGTGGCCTTGCAAACCTGCATATCACAGAACCCAAGTTTAGTTACGTGTTCTCGTCATAAGAACGCCGGTTTGAATGGCAGTGTTCTGTAAGACTCACACAGAAAGCTGGTGAAATTTCACATATACTAACACTTGGAGTGGGACTCTGGAGCTGACAAGTGGGCAAATGGAGCTGAGAAATCATATCCCTGCAAGAACCCATTATTCTGTCACACACCGAAAAGTGAGTGCTCCTCAATTCAAATATTGGGTGTAGCTGTGATTATCCACAGTTAGAGTACGGGCCCTCGAACGAGGATTTCAGCGGACGTGGATTATAACTGCACATCATACCTGGACAGTAATCTCCAGCTGCCCTGGAAGGTGAGGCCGTAAGTCTGGCGTCAGCCCAGCTTGTAGTTGACAGGGCACGTCGCACTGGCAGCCGCTCGAACGGCTTCTTCTTTTCTCTTCCTGCTGTTGTTGAGCCATCCCTGTGTGTGTCTTCAGTAAAGTAGCAGGTAGGTGATCTCGGATGCACGCGCTAACCTTTGACCCACAATAATTGTGCGTATATAGAGTAAGCCACCGATAATCGGACGGCATGTATCTCGGACGCATTTGTGAAGTATGTGCAGGACTAGATTGGCTACGGTGGATACCAAGCTGGTATTGTCTCTGGTCAGAAACTGTTGTATAAAAATATTCGACTCTTGATCCGAGCTGGTCCGCGGGAATGGACGTTGCCGTAAAGTTACGATTCGGGCACAGGCAAGTTCGGACACGCCATCAAGGTAGGACAGTCTCCCAAAAGGCGTAACAGTATGAATGAGTCTCCAGCGACTGTATGCGCGATTGATAGCTGTACCTTTGGCTATGCAGCGACCCACAAATGGCCCTTTTTGTCTTCGCTATTTTTGCTCACGAAAGTGCAAATAGACGGGGTCCGCGTAAGCCGCGT